>JABUQX010092469.1:0-50265 GCA_015478945.1 Trachelipus rathkii | reverse complement strand
AAATGATATATTAATTAATAATATTATTGAAGTTTTAATATTACTTCAAAATTCTTAATATTTGTTCAATTAAAATCGGCAAAATAATCGGCGAAAATTGCCGATGACGATGATCGGATGACGCATTTTAAAAAAAATAAATTGCCGAATTAATTTGCCGAGGATGACGGGGATTGACGATGACGATTAATCGTTCCATCACTAATATAGTTATATAGAATATATATATATATATATATATAACGAATATATATATTATATATATATATAATATATATATATAATATATATATAATATATATAATATAATAATATAATATATATATATAATATATATAATATATATATATAATAATATATATATATATATATAATAATACCTATATAATATGATAGTATATATAGATATATATAAGTATATAGTAAATATATATATTTATATATACATAATATATATAATATAAATAATATATATTATATATATACATATATATAGTAATATATATATGGATAATTGTTACCATAACTTCGACTTTATCTATTGAGCTACTATATATATATATGTACTAAATGATAATATATATAATATAATATATTATAATATATATATAATATGATATATAATATATAATATAAGTATATATTATATTATATATAATATATACTATATATATTATATAATAGATAATATATATATATACTTAGATTTTTATAAAAAATGCAGCATAGACTTTTGAAAAAAAATAGTAATGAAGAATAAAAAAAAAAAAAACAATGATGTTATAACTCGTTATGAAAAAAAAAAAGTAGGGCATGTTGCCAAAGTAATATAGAGTATTGGCCAAGTAATTGGCCCCAAAGGGTTTGGCATTTAGCAACAGGTATGTACTGGTCAAAATTGTGTCAAAACTGTTCAGCCTTATAATGTTGAAAAAAAAAAAAGGGCAAAAGTAACAAAATGTTAATGCTGTTGTAACTTCTGACTTAGAAATTTTTCTTGAGATCCTTTCTTTACAGATGGAGAATATTTCTCGAAAGATGGGAACTTTTATTAAAAAGAAGCACGCAAGTCAACGCCTATTCAGATCCTTCTTGATAGGCAAGCGCGAATGATCAGTTAGTTAGAACGAATTATTGTATGAAAATATAAGATTTTATTGTGTGAGAATTATTATCGTTTAGGTGATTTTGGTGAAAAAAACATTGTATTGGTGCGGAATACACGAATATGGATACTCAAGTTTAATGATGAAGGAAATTGGCATAACATAATACATACCCAAACTTTTTTCCTGTTAAAAAGTTAAAGTTTTTCTTTATTCATAAAAGGAGCTTTGTTCATTTATTAAGTATGATTGAGAAATATAATATTTTTATTATGACATAACTTGATATTCACTTTATTAAAAAGTTTTGATGGAAACATCCAAATTCTTAACATGGGTTTGTATTATGCAAACCTGTTTGTCCTGTCACTAGACCAAACAACCTTTACATGATTTTGACCAACATATGCGAAAATTATACCACCCAAAGGTAATATATCTAACGCATACATTGGGTAGAAGCTATTGCGAAACCAAGAGATGCGCTCTTTTACTGTAATTATAACTATTTAATAAATAAATAACTGAATAAATACTAAACCTTTAATTTGAATACACACCTTATTATGCACATGAAGATCTTTAAATATATGTGATAATATACCCATGTGGTCTCTAATATAATGAATTAAAATGTACTGGCCACACAAAACTTAAACCTAATCAGAAATATAAGCTACCTGCAATCGAGCCACACCTTCGATAGATGACAGTTTTAGTTGGCATCCTCAGTTTAAGTCTGAGCTTTAGATAAGATGATAAAATGAAATACTTTACCAATCAAATCCGAAGTACTTGTTGCCCACAATTAATGCTCACAATTAATAAATCACAAACTTTTCAAGCGGTGGGCTTGACTCCACAAATATATAATCATTTCATATATTAAACATTAGTTTTAAATTAAGTAAAATATTTACAATTTAGATTCCACTTAGATTCAATTTGAACGTATTAAATTAAGAGATTAATGCACAACATGTTAACCAATGATTGACTTGGAAATATAATTTAATGTTTACATATAATTATTTATTGTATAAAAATCTTCAATAAAATATAAATTTAAACAGGATTCACAAAATTTCACGTCCATCACTTTTCAAGTATAATGAAAAAGTAAAAACTGACTGTCGAAAGTTGGAAACATGAGCGGACAGCTTAGTTGGTTTGCGTTTGAAAATGGAGTAATATTTATGACGTGTAGCATTATCCACAAAAACATTTTTTTATGATGATAAAGAAAATAAATCACCAATTATTACGTTTTACCAAAAAATGATGAGTCGGAAGAATAATAATTTTAGTTTATCGTCCCCAGCAAGATTGTATTTAGTATAAATACAATCTGACAGATTTTACTGCACAGAAGAAAATTTACAAAAGAAAAAAAAAATTATGCAAATTCACAGAAAAAAAAAAGAAAAAAAAAAAGAAAGAAACATTCATCCCAATGTATATTTATAATAATATACAATACACAATTGTGATGAATGGTAGGAAGTATTTGTCAATCAAAATCAGAGAGAATAGCCTTTGATAAACTTATCTAATGTTCAAAAGCTGCAGCTCGCTTAGTCTAACGACTGAGGACTTAGGTGCAGGGTTGATCTGAGATTGAGCTTAGAGGCATTTATCCAGGTTCGTCATGATCTGTGTGAGTTTGTTGTCAAGGCTAGGAGAGTCTTGACAAAGTACATGGTGAGTGAAAGTTCCTAGCGGAAATAGATTGTAATAGGAGTGGTGACGCCGTACAATGCCATTTCCTTGCTTTAGTCTTACTGATCTTATTTTGTTGTCATGTCCTAATATTACTTCCATAACCCGGCCTAGTAACCAAAATGGCCTAGATTTGATGGGAGATCTAATCAGGACCACATCACCCACTTTGATTTAATTGTCCCAAGCAACTTGGTATAAATCTCTGCTCTGCTCACGCAGGCTAAGAAGGTATGAATCGTACCAAAGTTGCTTAAATTCGTAAAACATACGCTCTTGATTCTCCAATGTGACTTCCAACTTGTCTTTGTTATCTTCACTGACCCATACATCTGCGTTTTCATCCCTCAAAATCAAAGACGCATGTTTTTGTCAATCTTGAGGAAAGAATTGGCAGTGCATTACTTCAAAGAATATCAACACCTAACACGTAAGACATAAAGTCTGCATTGATGGCGTTTGCTAGAATGAAGAAGTGTGTCAAGAGTTCAAGTATGATAAGCTTGGAGCGACCAATACTTTAACATGCAGTATTTTAAATTTCTTAATCAATTCTTTCCCATAGGCTGGCAATCCAAGCTGAGTACAAAGGGACTTTGATATGCTTGATAGTGATTTAGGAACAACTTCTTCAGTTGAATTCATCTGAAGATAATGCATTTGACAAAATGTCAGCACCTTTTACAAATTGTTCTGGCATTATCTGAATATAGATATTCAGGAATATTATAGCGGTTGCAAAAGCGCTGGAATGCTAGTAAGAAATTCTGAACAGTTTATCTGGGAGCAGCTCAAGTTGTATTGCTCGTATATTCAGACAAATGAATACAAGTATGAACATTTTTTCTGAGGTGTGTGCTTTTTTATTGTGCACAAAAATGTGTCCTGTGTAATCAACTCAGACGTGTTTGAAAGGGATTACCAGATTCATATGATTTTTAGGTATATCAGTATTTTTTGGGTATTTGAAAGCAAAGATGTTCATTTTAGTGCAAGTTTTACATTTATGCATAACATTCCTGACTGCTGTCCTTGCTCCTGGAATCCAAAAACCTTGATTGCGGAGAAAGTTAAGTGTGGATCCCATTCCCAAATGTTGTACTTTGTGATGGCAATGGCTAATTAAAGTGTTGTGAAGTGATGATGCTTTGACAACAACATGGGATTGTTCACATTGTAGTCAAAGATAAGGCATTTTGATAATCGACCTTTACTTCTTAGAATGCCATTGTCATCTATGAACAAGTTTAAGTTGTTGATTAAATTAGGAATCTGCTGTATATTCCTGTTGTCATCCAGCAAGAAAGTTATTTCAGCTGCAAAATTATTAGCTTGCACTTGTCTAACCCAATACTGTAATGACCTTTGATAAGGGTCTGCTTTTGATTTAATGCAGAAAGGCTTGAATAAGTATGAAGTTACCTTCATAAGCTTGACGAAATTTGAATATTTTTCTATGTCTATAATGGCATGTTGCACATTAATCATACCAATGTTAACAAACATAGAATTTTTTAATTCTGAAGAGATGGAAAGTAGTGGATATGCAGGCCATTTTCTCAAATCATTACACAACCATGGAGGAGCACTCAACCAAAATTGAAGCTGTTCTTTGTATTTCTTAAATGTAATACCCCTGGTTATAAGGTCAGCAGGGTTTTCTGAAGTATTAATGTACTTGAAAAAGAATGATATTGTTTTATTAGTGATATAATAAATCTTGAAAGAAAAGTTGGTTTAATATAACCGAAGATACGATGTAAGTCTTAAAATACAGAATAGTTGTTAATAGATTATGATAAGTATTGTTTAGAAGATAGATATTAAGGATGATACTCGCAAAAACAGTCTACATAACTGATCGAAGCATCCCACAATATAAAGAATCTAACTATTGAAGAAACTTCCTAAACTACTATATTCATACAATAACTAATACACGATCCGAAGTGAAGAATATATCTTATCTCTCATTGAGCCGTCTAATTAGCATAGGGAAAATAATACTAGCAGTAACCCAGATTAAAGAAATCTATACGAATTCGCACTCAACTACCATAAGACAATAAAAGAAAGTCTATAGTGATAAGATAGTCAATCTGAAAATAAGAATTCTGGAAATGGTAACATAATGAAAGGCCAGGAGAGGAACTTTATTGATAGCATTATAGAAGCACAATTATAAATAGTGACAGTCTGCTGAATGTACGATGTATGTTGGTGTATATCTATGACGCCTCTCATCATGCCCCAAACTAAAACGACGCTAGTTATGCATTGACATAAGAGACTCTAATGGATCACAAAATATGTGTACAAGCATATATATATATGTACTGTAGTTCCGAAACATATATAGGAAATCAGCAGAGATAAAAAGTACAAACTCGCCGCCACACTAAAACAAACTCATAGTATTGAGAGCACAATTTCTTCATGACTGCATATGAGATTGATCACCATATTTTGACACGGTATTGTCACACTGCTATAGAGCACTATTACCTAAATTTGTTTAGTAATGTGCACATAACATCACACATATCAGTGCTTAAAACCTTCCTTTATTTTGCACCTTAATTTCCTTAAGTCTCTCACTGGATGAATGTAACTCAGGAGAGAGACTATTACATAAGTTATCCCAATACCGAAGGCAAATGCCATTTAAGATAACCGTATGGCTTTTCCAGTACTGGCTTTTATCATTAAAGAGTTTTATAGATCCCTTATAAATAGCAATAGGCAAGTGCAATCTAAAGATAGGATCAAAAGAAATTTTAGAAAAATTTCTTGATGAAGATCTTTCTTTTTTTAAAGGATTATTTAGAAATTGATTGAGTTTATTTGATTTATGTTTATAATGGTTGACAGGTGGAAGCATCAATATTACCCTATTAAAAGCCAATAACACCTTTTCATTAAGCAGAATTCATATGAATGACTAATTTAAATTATCATGATGTTTCATGATTTGTATGACAAAATGTTTTGGTTGTATATGTATTAAAATTGGAACGCAAGACAAAATCTACTCCTTGAAAAAGATCATATCATAACTGACAACTTGTAATAAGGTACTTTTAAATATCTATTCTAAAGAGACTTGCAAAGCTTCATTACCACATATTAAATCAAACGACTACAGCTAGTAGATGGAAGTAGAAATTCAGTACATGGTCTTCTGGAAATTTGGTGGATAAATGATCAGGTAATCATAAGTACTTTGATGGAAGCGATGTAAGCAGAAGATGTGTACCCAAATACGATGGTATTGTATCTGTAATAAACCACAGTTGATTTCTTCGTCTCCTACATCAGGGCTTGTAGCGAGATTTGCTTATTCAAAAAGTAAAGTGAAGAAGCAAGTGATAAAATCTTGGTTAAATAAAAAGAGTAGAAAAAAAATGACATGAAAATGAAAAAAGAGTAGGTAGGAAAAAAAAAAAATGAACTGAATAATAAAAGCAATAAGCAGAATTAATGTACATATTTAAATTAGAGAAAAACGTGCAATAATAGAAATTTGACAAAATTACCATATACTTAAAAAAAATTCAATGTAGAAGCGTAATTGAACTTATCATACAGCATATACCACAACATGGCTATTTTTTCAACTTCAGAGTTTAATTTAATGGAAGTTAGGTTTTTAACTTGAGGGTTCTGAAGAAATGAAAGTATAATAATAATGAAGATGTGAATTTTGAGGATAAATAACTATATAGAAAAATGAATAAATACATATACTTCGAAAAAAACACTAACTAAATGTTAATTGTGGCTGACAAAGAAACAGCTATTAAAATTATATAAAATTAAGGAGAATTTAAACTTTATTTTAAAATATCTTGAAGCAAATGAGCTTTGTTGTATTTACGGAGATACTTTTCGAACAGCAACATGTAAATTTATTTTCCACCACTACGTTGTCTTCAAGATGGCCTCTTTAACTGAAACAGTTAGTGGAAACTTCCAGCTCGCATTAATATGGGCTCAAGCTATAGCTTCACATAAAAAAAAAAAAATATTTTTTCTTTTAATAACATCTATTCGTTCTTATAAAGCTCTACGTTTCAATCTATTCATTTAGGAACATTCCGAATAAAGTTGGCCTGCACGTTCCACTTTGCTACGTGCACTGCACCATTACATTTTCGTTAGCTTCTATCAGACATATTCGTTAAATCATACGAGAATAATATTTCTTTTAGCCTTATTTTAGATACCAGTGTCTATTTTCTGTATTAATCCTCTTCAGCAATTATTTATATTGTCTGTTTGTATCAGGAAACCTTCTGCAGCAATCAAAATCGTCGGAAGTCTAGCATTTAATTTCATCTGTTCATCTATGCAAGTAGCACACACATTGTATTGTTAAAGTTATATGCTAACGTCACCTAGTAGGAAAGGAGCTCTGGATAAAGGAAGAAAAATAAAAAAGATCATTGAAAAAGTATTATCATTAAAACATTTTAAATAAGAATTTATTAATATTGGTTTAATAATAAGACATATTTTAAAAAGTTCCATCTAACTTGACAATAGTTATAACGACATAAAAGAGTACATTGTAAGAAGTATCAATGCTAGCTGATGTGGAAAATTGCTCATAAATCTCCATCCATCTGCAATTTATCAAAAATAAATGTGACTAAAAGTGACGAGTTGAAAGCTTGTTACCCTACTCTAGTATAAACTGAGCTGAAAATCTTAAGTGTTATAAGAAAATGGAGCTTTAGGGTTTATTAAAAAAAAACTAGCCCAACTACAGGATAAAAATCTATAAGGTTTTATTATACAGGACATCTGAGAAAATCAGGTCTTTTTCCAAATATGTAATTAAAGTTTAACACTCATCTAATAGATAATGTCCTGTAATAGAATTTCCAATGGGGCAAATGAACCCTAAGCAAAAATCTCAACTATAATGTTTGAGCCAGACGCTTTTCTATTGGAACAACAATTGACTACATCTAGGCGATAGATCATGCAATTAGTCTTGACAATACAGAAAAGATGCTCATGACGCAACAGATAGAATGATTTGTACACACAGAAAGCTAAACATTCACAACAAAATGTTTTTATTGGTTAACTGTCTGAGACGATCGATCTTTGCCTCAACACCCATAACATTTTTCAATAGTATTCAGTATAATACCTCACAGAAAACTGAAGATTGTCTTTCAATGGCCAGTAAATGCTTCAAGTTATACACAAAAAAAGCAAGCATGCATTTATTTTAAAATCAAAGATTCTTCTGAGTAATTCTGACTTGCAAAAGTCCTTATGTCCCAACAGTTGTGCATAACCAATTGAATGTGACCAAAACAAAATGGCTTGTGATGAGATAAAAAGTGCTTCTTATGTTGGAAAAAGAATGACCTGTGACACTCTGTAATAAGGATTATTGTGCGCAGATATAACAAATGTCTAAGCTCTGCTTCATGGTTGGTGTTTATTTTGAGATAACACTCAGTAAATATAACTGATATCCTGATGAAGTTTATTATCAGGTATAGGGAACCTGAATGCTTAAGTTACATATGTAAGAAAAAGTTACTTCTTCAACAAGCTTCCCACTTATGTATCCAATAAAAAAGTATATCAAATTTCCAAAAAAACTATTATGTCAAAAATTATTATTTAAATATATGTTTTAAAATGTACTAATTTGAAAAAGTTAAAGCAATACAATCAACATTATTACTGTTTTTTTCCAGTTCTTGAGTTCAATAATATGTTTTGTAGATAAACCACATTTTTTTAATAAGTTTAAAGATGGTGAAAACAGAATAAAAAAATAAAGATTCGTTGAAATTGAGCTTAAATTTAAAAAGTGTAAAGGAAAAAGGTGTCACATGTAGTATATAAAAAAAAGATATAGAAAAAGGGAAAAAAAAAGTAATGACTAAAAAAAAAAGTGTTAAAAAAAGTATGAAAAAAAAGCAGTACGCGCCTACAAGCCCTGCTCATGAAAAAAGAGCAAATCTGTTTTTATTATTTCCTCCTTTTAATCTGATCATGAGGTAAGCCTGTTTTATATCTGCTAACAAGAGATGAGGGTTAGGAAGAAAATTATTGTTTAATAATGATTAAGGTCAAGAGACTAAAGTCAAGCATTTGGCGTAAACTTAATACTATATGTACGGAGAAAAGATTTTTAAGTTTCACTGAGACTAGATTTTGTTTGATTCTAGGATGAAATACAAAAGTATGAGCATCAGTTGCATACAACAACGGTAATTTCTGAAGACAGCGCAACGTCTTTGTCACGAACAGCTCGCAGAATAAGATGTATACTATCATTGCTGCACATAAAAATCTGACTGCATTTCTGGGAAACTGCAACTCTGTATTCGGCGATTGGAGAATAGAGTGATTATCCAGTTCCAAACCTTAGAACGGTTGTTAAAGGAAAATATCCTGATGCAATCCAACAAACATCAACCAAAGAGATGAGTGAGCATTTTGAAAAGTTTGAAACAAACATGCATCGCTACTTCCCAGGCAGTGACCAGGAAAACAGCAATCTTTAGTGGATCATTCCGCCATTCTCTGCACCTGAAATGACGCCGATTCATGACGATGATTCCCTTTCCAAATGGAGTGGTATCACAATGTGAGAAGAACGAAGCTTAAAATATTGCGAATTCCAAACAAAATGCAGATTCCTTTGGATTTCATGACTAGTCTCGAACATCGCAACTCTTCCCAGAAGCCCTGAGAGTTCGTTGGAAAATTCTCAACACTGTATCTCTGCAGAAGGATTCTCTGTGCTGGCGGATAGAAAAAAACAGACTCCATTGAATGTTGCAAACGATGCCAGGCTAGCACTTTCAACCACAGAATTCAAGAATTCCGAACACTAACAACGATGCAACTCCATCCATCCACTGTGATGTTCTTTGGACTTTGCAAATACATTGCCAAATTTCAAATACACTGCCTTACAAGAAAATAAAATATAATAGTTTTTTTAATTACCATATATATAGTATAATAATATTATTTTAAATTAACAGTATATATATATATATATAATAATTAGTATTTATATATATATATATATATAATATATATAATTATATATAAAAGTATATATATAGTATATTTAAAATTTATTATATATAAATATAATATATATATATATATATATTAAAGTATAATAATGATATAATATATATATTAGTAAATAATATATATATATATAATAGAATATATATATATATATATATAGTTATATTATATATATATATATATGTACCCTTATCATCATATATATATATATAAATATATATAATATATTGAAATATTATATATATATATATATATAATATTATAAATAATATATTGTGTTTTAATTTAGCTATATATATATATATTAACGTTGACAACATTTTGTGAAAGGGGTAATTTGCTTATTGGGGTAGTTAAATTGGGTAGCAAGCTGAAAAAGTTTGGGAACCATTGCCTTAGAGGAACAAACTTTTATATCTAACCTAGCAAATTAAAAATTCTAAAAAAACACAAACAGCCACACCAGAATTCCAACCCAAATCAACTAAATTTGCACATCACCAGACATAACACTATGCTCACCAAACGTACATACCAAACCACACTGGTCAACACAAGCCATTCTAAAATCAGACCTCCTCCCCTTCTTCATAATATATCAAAACTCCAACAAAACAAACAACCTACTTAGGAAAATATACACGATCTACAAAAAAGCCGACTGCACAAACTTCACCAATTAAATAAAAAATAACATACTCACCAAAAATATCACAAACGCATCAACATTCAACAAAGCCATTCAAAATTTCACATTTCTAATCCAAAAAGCAGCTAACCAAAACATTCCCAGAGGATACATCAAAAAATTTAACCCAACCCTAACATCAGAAATAGAACAGCTAATTAAACAACGAAATTCCAATAGAAAAACAACATCCACACCACTACAAACCTTAACACAGATCAGCACCATAAATACCCAAATCACTTATTTAATTAAAACATTTTCTTCGAACATCTTCCAAACTTTCCTCACCAAGAACATCCAACACATAAATAACACCAGAATGTGGAAAACAACAAAAAACTGAAAAATACAAACAACCAACAAACATACACTTATGAATCCAGGAAAAACCTCAATACACAAAACCCTCAATCCACCAAACAATACGTAAACACTTGCAATAAATTTTGCAGAACAAAGTCAAAAACCTACACTCCCCCAAAACAGGAAAATCATCAAAGCCCTCAAGAAAATAAAACGTAAGCACTATCCAACTAGAAATAACCACAACTCACCTATAAAACTCTACAAAGACCCTTAAAAACTCATCAGCAACAGGCCCTGACAACATCTCAAACAAACACCTCAAACACCTAGGGAGCACAGATTTAACCCAATTAGCACAAATATACAACAGTTCCATTAGCCTATAATTCATTCCCCAATCTGGAAAAGAGCTATCATTAACCCCATTCTGAAACTGGGAAAAGACACATCTAACCCATCAACCTATCATCCCATTTCACTATTGTCAACAATATGCAAACTCCTTTAAAAAATCATACTGAACAATATAGCACCACATACTACCAATTGCAAATTCCAACACGGTTTCAAACAAAACCATACAACCACAGCCGCTCTCATAAACATCATTTAACCTACAATCAACGGTTTAAACTTAAAACCCTCTCACAAAACAATAATTATAAGAATCGATATTAATAAAGCCTTTAGCACAGTCCCAAAAAATAACTTAATCCAAAAGGTAACAAAATCAAATATCGCCGCAAACCTAAAGAAACCGATTTCAACTTCCTATCAGGAAAAACAACACAAATACAAACAAACAACACAAAATCCCAAACAGTATACATCAATGACGGAGTGCCCCAAGGTGCAATCCTACCCTCCATATTATTCAAAATATCTCCAGCCGACCTCCAACAACCACAAACAGTCCAAACAAACATAATAACTTACCCGGACGACATTACCATAACCACTGCACATCAGAATTTAAACACTACCACAAATCTGACGCAACAATACATCAATCAACTCCAACCATGGCTAGCAGACAATAGAATGTCTATAACACAAAACAATTCATTAATCACTTTAATCACAACTGATCGCCAACTCGGCACAACACCCTCCAAATCTATTTAAATAACATTACCATACCTTTGAACAAAACCCCCAAAATCATAGGAGTAGCACTTGACACTTGATCTCATGCTTACAAAACACACAGACAACACAACTTCATCTGCAAGCAGGAAACTAAACACATTAAGAATCATTTCCGGCATAGACTTCACAAACAGTAACAGACATCCACCACCACATACAAACAATACATATATCCGTTTCTAAACTAGGCCTCTCCAACTACACAAAACAAAGCATTACGAATCATAACAGGATTTGCACTAACAACACCACAGAATCACTTACATGAAGTAACCAAAATACTACCCAAAGGCATACGCCTGGATATGATTGGCACAAAATTCTTTTACAAATCTCAAACATTTCAGCATCCATGCCATATTGCCCTCTCAAATCCCATCCATCACAGACTTAAACAACCTCCTTCTTCACCAGCTCTACTTTACAAACAAATCCTGAGCAACATCCCACCTAAGCAACACATCATAAACTAAACAACTCCACACAGCACTAGCAGAAAACTACCTAAGACGCAGACCACAAACAACATACTAAACAAACATTCGCTAAAAATAAAATTAGAACTCAACTCCCTTCCAGGAACTAGTCAGTCATCCTTAGCCAAATTAAGATGCGGCCACCACCCAAACCTACAATATTGCAAACACAAATTCAACCTCAACCAATCCACCACAAATATCTGTCCAAACTGTAACCAGGTCCTGAAAAACATCCCACTTTCTACTTACCTCTCTATCTAACTCTTCTCCCAGAGCAATCTGCAATATATCAGCCCTGGATGATCTGTGAACGAGGCCGGTTGCGTCGGCGGGGTATCTGGATGCAGTGTTGCAGCTCTGAAGTCAGGGTGACCAGGGGCGAGAAAGTAAAGTATACACACACACACACACACATATATATATATTATAATATATATATATTTATATATATATATATATATATAATAATATAATATATAATATATATAATTTATATATATATATAAATATATAAATATTATATATATATTAAATATAATATAATATAATATAATATAATATATATATATATACGGGCCTCGTAGACAGGAATTTTATTCGAGAGGGATGCGACTTTCACAAAGTGCTTAAATTTTACAAATGAAGCTATAAATTATATTATATATATATATATATATATAATATATATATATATATATATAAATATATATATAATATAATATATATATAATATATATATAATATTATAATATATATTATAATATATAAGTATATATATATATTATTAAATATAATAAAAAAATAAAAAATAATAAGTATGCCAAAAAAAATTAATTAAATATATAATTAATATATATATATATATATATATATATAATAAATAAATATATAATAAATATATATATTATATATATTAATATATATATATATAATATTATATAATAATATAAAAAATATATATAATATAATATTATATATAATATATATTAATATATATAATATATATTAATATATATATATATATATATATATATATATAATATAATATTAATATATAAATTATAATATATATATAAATATATATATATAACTATATTATATTATTAATAATATATATATATTAATATATATATAATATTAAATAATATATATATATATATATATATATATATATATATAATATATAAACTATATATATATATATATATATGATAATGATATAATATATATTAAGTAATTATTATATATAATGATACTATATATAATTGTATATAAATATATATATACTATAATGAACCAAAAATAGAGTCTATTCTTCTTAAAAACTCAGACTCTGTAGTTAAATAAAACAATCAATTAAAAACCACTTTAATAAAACAAAGTCGAACGTACAACTGAATTCTGGGGGATCTTGCCCCATTTTTTTCACCCCACCTAAAAAATGACAGAAAATTCGAATTATCAGCTGTTTTGACTATATAAATCACCAATATGTGGCTGATTTTTGGCGCTCTAAAACGTCGTTTCCTGTTTTTTTGTGTTTGTAGTCAATCTTTCAGAATTTCAATTTTCAAAACCATTGTACTTGACGTATATCTCATATTCAATACTTCAATCTGTTTGCTAAAATGACTATCAAACTAGAAATCCACTAGATCGGTCATTAAATACAATAAATACGTTATTACATTTTCGATATTGTTTAGTTTTTGTCAGCGTTGTCTCAATTCCTAACCCCATTTTTTTTAATTTGAAAAGTGGAAAAATGACATATTTTTTTTCTACCCATCCAATCAACATCAAAGCTACATACTCTTACAGTCGGCAAATGCATCTTTGTACTTATGTAATTCTTTGTATATGTCAGTTGATTCAACTTTTCAATTGCACGAATTCAAAAAAAAGAAGTTTTTTGATTTATTTCTTTTTTAGTTCTATGAAAAAAAAAATTATAATAATAATATCTAAGTAATAAAAGATGCATCTCGCCCGACTAATACAAGCCCTGAAAATTTGATGTTTGATCGGAGAAGTAGGAAAAAAAAAAATAGGCTCAATTTGCACTTCAATTAAAAAAAAATATAGGTTTATTGAAATTGACAACGCTGAGCACAAAACAAAAAAATTCGAAATGTAATACGTATTTATTGTCTGTAATGGACCCAGTAGGTAATGGTCCCCATCTATGGATGTTTCAAGTTTGAAGTCATTTCGCAAAAATATCTGAAAAAAGTTGATATGAAAATAGTCAAAAAAAAAAAAAAAAAAAAAAAAAACAAAAAAAAAAAAAAAAAAAATAAACATGGATTTTAAAATCCTGCACAATTCTGAAGTATGATACAGTGCACAAAAAACACCGAAACGACCTTTTAGATCGCAAAAAAGCTACATTTTGTGTTATATAGTTCAAAATCGGCTGATAATTCCGAATTATGTCCATTTTTAGTGGGGTGAAAATGGTCAGCCCCCAGCAAAAAATTGGACATGCCCTTAATGAAATGAAAATGATAGTTTACGTTTTGTTCATTGTTATTACGGTCCCCTCCTCAGAACCAAAACTAATTTCTAAAAAGAACTTTAACAATTTTAATATTACATATTAGAAAATAACACAGTTTGTTAAACGTACAGAGAAAATGTATGTATGGTATGTTCGTTACCGTATTCTCTCATCTTATTTAAATTTAAGAAGATAATATCTAATATTAAAGACTACCACTCCTATACCTTTATGAATTTTTGTGATGAATCAAAATGTGAAAGAGATACATTCGACCAAAATTAAAATAAATTTATTTCTTGTATATAAAAAATATTTCCAACATCAGTAGTTAAAGAGCTATATTGGAGGACGCTGGAAAACTGGAATCCTGGAAGGATTCCTGGAAACTGGAAAGTACTAATTGAAATACTGGAATTCCAGGATTTTTTGAAAACTGGAACTGAAAAAAAATATTTAAAAAATAAAAAAAAATAAATAAAAAAAAATTAAAATTAAAAAAAAAATTTAATTAAAAAAAAATTAAAATTAAAAAAAATTAAAATACAATTTTAATAAATAATAATATAAATTAGAATAAGTAATAGATTTTATCTGTATTTTCGGTTGTCTTTTGTGCGCCGCCGTCTGCCTGGAATCGAGGTTTCGGGCGAGTGCACCCCTTCAGAGAAAGGGTGATGGTTCCTTTCAGATAGGAGATTTTCTTAGAAGGATGAAATTTGTATAATGTATAGAAGATGGAGAAAGGATTTGGAATCGGAGCTAAAGCTTTGGCCCGAGGGGGTTCCCCATCTGAAATGAAAGAACACTGATTGCTCACGTGCTTATGTTTGCATTGCCAAGAAGAAGCGAGAAGTGCAAACCGTAATTTCCGACATCCGGATTGAATTCGAAAATGGAAAAAAGTGCGACGATAACCGGTGCTGGACTCGGTGCGTGCTGAGTAGTAAACATTCGTTTAGCATCAGTTGACATTTCTTAATTTTCCTAATGACGTTTTCTTTTTCTAAAGGTCAACTTTAAAATATATTTGTTTCTATTATTTTAAAGTTTCATATTACATTTTATTATTATGTTTTAATTTTTCGATTCAATTAAATTTTTTAAATACTTTTAAATTTAGATTTGTTTAAAAAATTTTTTTTACTAAAATTTATTTTTTTTGTTTCATGCTTTTACGTTATACGTAAAAAAATTGCGTTTACACATCCTAAATTCAGTAAATTCAGTAAATTCAGTAAATTCACCACTCCACCCTACCCTCCCCACCCACCCTGATCATTGATCTATTGATCTATTATTCAAGTCTTATTTTGTATAACAAAACAAAACTTTTATTCTTTGAATAAAATAACATAGTGAAATGTAATAGTTTACTGACCCTGAAGCAGTAAATCAGTAAATAAGTAAATCAAACCATCCACCCTACCCTCCTACCCATTAACGATCTATTGCATATTTGATCTATTGATCTATTGGTCCATTATTCCAATCATATTTTGTATAAACATAGCCACAAACTTTTATTTTTTTTTTTTTTTCTTAAAATTTTGTTTTTACTAAAAAAATTATTCTTTTTATGTTTATAACTTAAAACTTTTTGCATTTTTACATACCTAAAAGCAGTAAATCAGTAAATCAGTTAATCAAACCACCCACTCCACCCTCATACCCATCCATGATCTATTGATCTATTGATCTATTGATTCAAGTCATATTTTGTATAACATAACACAAAAACTTATTTATTTTTGTTTTTTTCTTAAACATTTTGTTTTTACAAAAAAAATATTCTTTTGTATGTCTATATAACATCAGAATTAAAATTGCCAAATTTTTATGTAACCCTAAAGCAATAAATCAGAAATCAGTTAATTAAACCACCACTCCACCCACCTATCCATCACATGAATCTTCTTGATTTAGTTGATCTAATTAATCTATTTGATGATCATATTACTTCAAGTCATTTTATAAGTAACATTTTTTGTATAAACATAACATAAAAACAATATTCTTAATAGCTGTAGCTGTTTCCTGTGTCTTTGAGCGAGTGTGTTTAAATTTGCGCCTTTGTTGTCATTGTCTGTGTTGATGTTGTTGTGTTAAATGTTGCTTTTTTTGTGTTCATAATTGTTTAATATATCAAACGTTCAAGTGAAACGAAAACACAAAATTTGCCAAACATATTCTCTAAAAATTTCATTCTAAGTAAGCATCAACAGTGGATATTCGAATCCTTTCATTGACAATCTGAACCAGCCTAACTGACCATACAACATCATAAAACAAGGAAACCACGCAATTATAGAGTTTTCAAACTTACCTAGCATGAATCTTCCACCATTAGCAATCTCAATCTTTACTGATACACATACCAAAGCACTGCAACGCAATAATTTGTCCATTATTATTAATTATTATTATTATTGAGTTATTATTTTATTATTATTCACTATTATATTTTTAATTATTATTATTATATTATTATTATAAGTATATTATTATTATTCATTGTTCTTCTTTAACTATTATTATTATTATGAGTTTATTATATATCCACAATCGATATCACAAAACAACCAATAACGCGTTGCGACGACTAAGCCTGCAGGTTATACAACTCACATTCAGCGTTAGATAGAACTCTTCTACCTGACACCAAAACATTTACGCCAATCTTAGTACGGCTCCTAAGTGCGTAACTCAAACAAATCAATAACTCTTATTTCGCTTATACCATCACAACAGCCAATGAAAATTCGAGAATGACTCATTAATAATGAAGTATCTTTTGAACACATGAGCGTTACACACCAACGCGAGATTTAATTACTTTGTTCTAAATATCTTTGACACATGAGAATGGTAACGAGTTATTAACTTTTCCCAAATCTTGCTTACTATGAAGGAGGTAACGAGATTATTACTTTGTTCACAATATCTTTACACACGAGAAGGATAACGAGTTTTAGTACTCTGTTCCCTCTAAAATTGTCGTCTACTTAAACATGTTTTAATCTTTAAACATTAGTATTATTATATTATATTATTATATTATTTATTATTATTATATATTATCATTAATTATATTAGATATATGATATTATTATTATTAGTATTTATTATATCAACTATGCATGTATATGAACATAACCAAACCTAACATTCCATACACACACACACACATACACACACACACACACACACACACACACACACACAACACAATAATTATAGACACTTTACTTAAACATTAGACAGGCAATCATCGTACTAACCTACTTCACATGACTGTTATTTCTATGATGTCAAGCAGATGTGTATCATTTTCTAAACGTTGTTGGAGACATTTAATTTTTTTCACATATTTAATAAAACATTACGCCCTCAAATATTTCCCCCCCCTATACATTCTTTATATAATACCTTTTCTTAAAAACAGTTATTCATTATTTCTTTTATTTTATTTATTTTTCTTTTTTAATCTATTCAAGAATACATCTCCTTTTCTCTTAAAAACCTTCATCCTTATTCACAATTTTTTTAAAAACATATTTATGTTTATATCTATTAAATTTCTTTGATTTTATGTTTATAAACGTAAAAAATTTGCTTTTCACTGACCCTAAATCAGTATATCAGTACATCAAACCACCAACCCCACCCTTCTACTCTTCCATGATCTATTGATCTAAAATTGATCTATTGATCTTTTATCATTGACCATGTCATATTTTCACTAAAATTGTTATATTTTACATACTCTAAAGCAGTAAATCAGTAAATCACACCACCCACCCTACCCTCCTACCCTTCATGATCTTTTGATCTATTGATCTATTGATCAATGTTCTATTCATCTATTGATTCAAGTCATATTTTTATAAAATTGTTGTTTACATACCTTAAAACAGTAATCAGTAAACAAAACACCCCCCCCCCCCCCCCCCCATCAACTATATATATATATATATATATAGTATATATAACTATATAATATAATACTATATTATTATATAATATATATATACGATATATATATGTAATACTTATATGTTATATTATTTATATATATATATATATATATAATATAAATTATATATATATAATATATATATACTATATATATATATATATTATAATATAATATAATAATAATAATATATATACGAATAGTTCTTCTTTAAGCTTTAGTATTCTCCCCTATCATTAATTCGTACCCAAAAAAAAACTAAACTAACTATTATTCGAAACTACCCTGACTATTTCACCATTAAGTGAGC
This sequence comes from Trachelipus rathkii, assembly GCA_015478945.1. NCBI lineage: Eukaryota > Metazoa > Arthropoda > Malacostraca > Isopoda > Trachelipodidae > Trachelipus > Trachelipus rathkii. Next base: position 30,949 of record JABUQX010092469.1, on the reverse strand, counting down.
TCGATGAAGACAGAACACAAGAGTAAGAATTTATATATATTATATATATATATATATATATATATATATAACAACTATATATACCACATATAATAATATATATAGTATTGATATTTATAAAAGAGCTATAGTATATAATATATAATATTATATATTACATTATATATAGTATATATTATATATATTAATATAATATATATATTTATATATATATATATATATATATATATTATATTATTCTATTATGTGATATAATATATTATATATATATATATATATATATATATATATATATATAAGGTATGTGTGGTTGTGATGAAAGTTATAATAAAATAGAACAATAATATAAGAATAAACATAACAAACCTAAAATATCTTACACACGAATAAACGTCATTATAAATTAAAAAAGTTCACTTACTTAATCTATCAGTAAATAGCGTAACATTTGCCAAAACGTATCCCTATTCACATCTCTTTCAATAACATAATCTCTAATATAAATAAATGTAAATTACTATGAGTAATATATATGAAAAACTAAACAAAAAATTTATTTTAACCTAGCCTAACATGATCAAAAAAATATTCAACATTAACAAAGTACACTAACATTAGAAATTTCAACTTACCAGGAATGTCAACTAAAACAATCTCATCCTATTAACAAACTTAGACATAACCGACCAAAAAATATTATGGAGTCATTGTTTAGTTATTAGTGTCCTATTCATTACTATTATATTATTGATATTATACTATACTATTATTTACTATATATTAATTTTTTGTATTAGATCATGATACACTTTAAGTAGTCTTAGAAAATTATAAGAATCACTATTATATATTGATTATTCCATTATTATTATTATTATTCACACATAATCTCACAAACTACCACATAACGCATGCCACCCACTCCGCCTACAGCTCACAAGCTAAACAATAGCGTAAAATACTACTACCTGACATCCGTAAAACATAGCAAATCCTATACAAAGAAACAAGGGTCTGGTTAAACAACATCGTGACCACTTGGCCGTGCCGGAAATAATAAATAACGCTGATTTTCTTGTTTTCTCGGTGTTTTGTCTAAAATAGAAACAAAAGATGATGATTGAACCCTTCTCAGGAAAAACCAATGAGAACGCGATTTTTCCCAATATATTTTTATGATCAACCTGTTGCTTTGGCCAGAGGATGTATTGAATTACTTTCAACAAATAAGTTGCTATGACAGCGCTTATAAAATTCCATTGATCGTATATAAAAACATTGTATGCATAAACACACAACCCAGCGCACACACCACACATACACAACATACATTACATCAAATGTTTATATGATAGATATTATTACCATAAAAAAAATATATATAATGACCACATAGTCATAGGATACAATAGTGACTCATTTATGTTTGCTTCGTATATGATGTAACTAAATATTACTATTTTGGTCTATTAATTATCTCGAAAAGAAATACCATCGGAATATATTAATATTAATTATTGCTTAAATTCCTAAAATGTTTAAATAATGCAGAAATATTTTTATTTCTTATTTGTTTTTATAAAAATTGTTTTTTATTTTTATTATATTATTATATAATGTTTTACAAATTATGTTATATATTATATATATATATATATATTATTATATATATAACCGCAGCCTCGAAAAAATGAGCATATACCTATTGTGAGGAGCCAAGGCGTCTGTCAAGATATAATCCACATAAACTAAGTTAGTATAAGCACTTTATATAAATATTAATATTCTATCATTTAATTTTTGCCAACGAACATACCAAACAAATTGTTTATGATCTAAAATGTGAAAAAAAAAATTGAAAAAATAATAATATTAAAGCGGAAATACGAGATGTATATAGCGTTCATAGTGTGAGAAGAAGCTGCATTTAAAAAAAAATAGTAAAAATTGTCAAGATTTTACAAATTTGATTAAAAAATTATTGACAAGTTTGATCTGCTTATAACATGAATCTGTCGTAGACAATTATTATATATTATATATATATAATATAATTATAGTAATTGTATATGTGCATTCTATTTTACTACTATATATATTATAGTTAATATATATATATATAAAACTGTAATATTAATACCTATAATATTATAATATATTATATATTATTATATATAATATATAATATAAATATATTAATAATAATAAATATATATATATAGTAATATTAATTAATATATATATATATATATAATATCTATATAAATATGTTAGTTGAAATGTGTGTATGTTATTTGTAATGGGCGTGTGTTATTGCATATATCATGTTATACGCATCAAGCCCAAATTTTACCCTTACATGTAATCAAGATGTATTATGAGAAATACTCATTTATTCATAGCTTTTTGATTCAGAACAAAGCAATAACAGATGTTTTAATTAATTATAAAAACCCGTTTATCTTTGTTATATTCCTATACTCTAAAGCTAAATATCTTATTTTCAACACCTCAATTTAAAATTGACTGTTTCTATTCACGTAATCTTTGTACCACCCTTCTCAATGAGATAGTATAAACAGATGTGTAACTCAAAACCCTTTTTATCTTTGCTAGGATGACTATAGTGTTAGACAGGTCAGAGAGCATTATTTACCATCTATGTTCTAGTTAAAGCCGCAGGACGATATATGTAAAGTTCGCATTGACTAAAGTTAATTGGTGTGTGAAGATCTAACGTGGGTGCAAAAATGACATATATTTACCTAATAATAATATAAATAATATATATTAATGATAATATATAATACTGATAATACAATAATTAATAATAAAATATATGTAAAATGTGTAAAACTTTAATTAAATATCTAATAATAAATCTAACATCATAAATTCATATAACTTAATTATGAATATATACGGAAAGACATTACTTAATAATTACATGAAACTGGAAAAAGTAATATGAGAAGAAATATTAAAAATAGCGTACAAAAGAGTGAGTACTTGATTGTTACCTAGTTAATTTTATAATTTAAAAGATTAGAGTAATTGCTACTTTGACATCTCCTGGTATATTTGATGCACTAGTCTAATTGTTAGGCTTATCTTATTGCGTAAATAAAATCGCTTACTGACAATGTATATCAAGAGCACTAACTATGGTTAGGATGAGTTAGTCAAAGTTTTATTTAGTCTTATATGTCGTGATTAAACATAGATTGATCCATTCTGACACGAATTCAATAGCGAATTTCTTAGTAAAAAAATAGAAACATTCTTGAATATTATTTGTAGCTATCGAGAATAATAGTTTATAAATAAGAGATATAGAGAAAGAGAGTTATACACAAATAGAGAGAAAGTAAATTAACAACCAAAATTAAATACTAGCTACTTATCTGTTATTAAGACTAAGGAATTTATATTACTATTACTATACATTAACACAGCAATTACAACCTACGTAAAGAATATAGACTAGGTTTTATCAGTGATGTTCTCTATATCTAAAAATATTGCAAATAAAATTAATATTATGAAAAAACTAGTAAAAATAGTTTAATTTAATTAGGTATTTTATTTAAAGTTTAATAATTATTAATTTCTCCTGTTATCCTAAAACAAAACTACGAATATTATTTTATTCTAATCACTTTATGAAATAAATTTAAAAAAAAGAAATATGAGTAATTAACAAATCATAAATAAAAAAAAAAAATAAAATATATAATATTAGTTATTAAATAATTAACTACAATATATGTAATATATTATAGAGGGTACATATATACTATTAATATTAGATTTCTTGATTGGTAATTTATATCTCTATAAAAATATAAAATTATAATACTTTTATCTATTAATTATTTCCTTTTTATTTATATATTTTAGTAATAGACTATCAATTTATTATAATATATAATAATACAGAGTTTTCCTTTACATATTTTCTCTCGAGACGAATTCTATTATAAATCTTCTTAGCTTGCAACATTCTATCTCATACAATTGTTAGTTGAGTGTTTGTGACAAGAGAGAAAGATATCTGAGTACAGATAAATTTATCGTGATATGAAGAATATTATAATGATATGCTATAAATCCAATTTACGAAGAATTATATTATACCACCAGAGATGAAGCTCACATACCTATTATATATGACATAGATAGAAAAGTATGTAATACCACTTTACACTCTTCAAGAAGTAATAGAATGGCGTAATAAACAATGAAAAATTGAGATTATCGGAGTTACTAGGAGATTACCAAGTTATAAGTGAACTTCGTGGAGAAGCACTGCTTATTATAATTATATGAGTATAAGATTATATTAGATATAGTTTTAACATACCCATATCTGCAAATTAGTCTATAATTCATAAATTAAGATTAAAATATATCACCATAAAAGATAGTTTACAAGACTATACTATATATTACGTTACTAGTAATATTTCATCCTCTATTCCTGAAACTTAATTTAAACTGAAATTGCTTAAAAGTATAAAGCATCAATTAAAAGATTAAGTACCAGATCATGAATCTTACACCGATCATACAAGATGAGATATAACCTCTACCGTCACTTCAATAAGGAAGTACCATTGTGAATAAAAATATTAATAAAATCCTACTCTAACAACCAGAGTCGACCATAACTAACATTGGAATGAAATATTAATCGCTAATATATACCATATAGTATTACATGAATTTCAAACATACTCTCTAAAATTGATATTCAAGTCAATTATAGCATGTAGAAGTTTGAGTATATTTTATGAGAAACTACTAGAAGCAATGCATAAAAAACATTGGATAAAATCTATATATACATATCTCTAGAATTTTCTCTTAACTAGTTCATTATAGTTAGTATTTACATCTATTCATATACGCACACAATATTTATAAATAAATGAGATAGTACTTAAAAACTTCATTACACAGAGAATTCCAAACGTAGCAATCTCAATCCTTACACTATACATAACAGACCAAAATATTATTGTTAATTTGTATAAAATATATTCTAATTATAATTAATATGTATTATTTAAATTTAAAATTTATACATATTTTTATTTTTGTATTAGTAATTTATTTTATTATCTTATTATTATAAATGATAATATATATTATTTATCTATTATATTCAATTGCTCGAAAAGATAAACATCTTGATTCTGTTAATCATAATTATTATTTTGATTCTATCAATTTTAAACTTGAGGCATTATATTCTTTTTCCTATGATATATAGATCTTTATAACGACGAGAAGACTACCCACAAAAAACTTCGTAACAATTGCGACATCTCGAGCGCTTCTTGTTTACCAGCTCACAACCTAAACAAATAAGACTTGCGAAGATAAAAATGGCGCCTAACGACTGATCACTTTAACACCAGTTTCCTTAACAACTTCTAACTATAACATTTAGCGACAAGCAACAATAAAAAAGACAAAAGCAACAAATGTCCAAGATAAAATCTATGCATTTAACCCTTGAGCACATGAGAGAAAAAAAGAAAACGTAGAGAAATCAGTATCGATGACTTTTATATATTGAGAGCGATGTCTATAGAACACCAAGAGGAGTAATGATAATTTAGCTTGGAAGGGAGACCAATACAATACAACGTTCCTTATCACCGAAAATCCACTCGAGACAAGACCACACACTGTTGCTTTACCGCTTCCTACTAAAGCTCATATGTAACGAGTATCGATACATTTCAAAAGCGCATCTCTTGATTTACCCCACTGAGCACGTAGACGCATTCTCTAAACCGCGTCGCCGCGCATCACATAGTTCGACAATGCTCGGTATAAAGCAGCCCGAGAGACTATATATCAATATATCTTGCACCCCCCATACTACACACAACAACACAATATTCAACATCATAGCACCATCCTCTTATACAAATCTAGAAAAATTATATTGAACAATGAATAATTAGTTCTAATAATGATTATGATTATCATATTACCTATACACATAATACATTCACAGGGAACCTTCTCGTCTGAAATAACAATTTAAACCTGAATAGCTTAAGATTTGCCTAGGACAGAGTATATTAAAATGAGTAGCTATAATTATATGATAATCTTAATTATATATATAAATTAATTTCTAATAAATAATTAAGCAATACGATATTTTAAAATTGAAAACCGTTATATACTTGTATAATATTACTATCATATATCAATATATATAAGTAACATTTACAAAAACAGTACTTATATCTAATAATAATTATACCTATCACTACTACTCACCATTATAAGTTATATAAAATCTTTTTTCACAGCGAGTGACTGTATGAATGCACTAGACACACAATCGCTTTATGTTATCATAAATATATTGTAGACATATTTTGTAATAGATATTTAAATCTATTGAGAACGATATTATTAACACAAGGATAATGATCAGCTAAAATTAATAGTGAACATTACTTATTGTCCAATTATATTATATTTTACACTATAATTATAAATAAAATATCTATCTATAATTCTTTCTTAATTATTTTCTCTTTAATATATTACTAATTATCTTATTCTTACATCTTTAACATTATATATTATACAATATACTATATATAAATTATAAAAAATAACTCAAATATAGCATAACTAAAAATTATACTATTAGGAATTACTTTAGTATGTAACCAAAGCAATTATTCCAGCAATATACGATATTATCCCTAGTTATTTACTATATTCATACTAAACATGTAACTTTTTATTAATAGTCTGTAATAAAGCATTTATATATTATAATGATAGAATATACTATAGTAATTTTGACCTACAACAGCAAGCACGGAAACAACGTTTGGTTCTATGTAATAATAAGACCCAAGAAAAGTTAATTATAAAATATTATAAAATGAAAATTAAGAAATTAAAAGGCTAATATATTAAATATTTATATAGTATATATGATTTCACGATATGGTAAGTAAGAAGAGATGCAAACTCATTTTATATAAATAATAACTACATGAATATCTAGTGAATGGCATAATAAATATCATACACTATATCTATATAAATATATATATATATGTGATATAATAATTAGATAACCTTACGTTAATATTATCATCATATACGTGATAGAGGTATATATATATATCGAGACTACGAAGAAATTATTTATAAATAATAAAATTAAATAATAAATATAAAATATTTATAATTATAGATTATTTATATATATATATATAGTATATTCCTGTTACCATGTTTATATCTGATAATTTCTGTTTTACTTGTTCCTTTTTATTGCTTATCTGATTGATGTAATGAGTTCGAATATCACAATACTTGTCGAGAATCGATGTAAGTTATTAGTATAATTTAAACGTTATTACATTATTTTTCAAACGACTCATTTATATCTTGTCCATTTTTCACCAGATAGCGGAAAAGGAATTGATATCACCCATGGAATTTATAAGCGGACAACGACATGAATATTACCACTCACGCCCGTTATAAATCAATATATTCTTTATAAACATAAGAAATGTATCATTACCATTGTCAGATAACAAACACACCAGTAAATGATTCATTTTAATGATACCCTGAATTCTAATAATTGAGTATTCCCACTCCAAAGCTAATTTATCTATTTCTATATGACTGAAAAGTGACATTCCCGATCACCAAATCATATACAACCTAACCCTACTCTATAAGAGAGTTAAAAATCAATTAGTCTGTTAGTACCTCAATACGCACATTTTGTCGTGTGTCTAGGATTGTTCAACGACGTATAAATGTTTTAGTTTCATAGAAGATGTTTCATTGTAGAAGGAGACCACTCATTAATCCGACCTTAATTATTACCTAAGTGTGAAGTCTGTTATCCGATAGTCTATGGCTATCGAAATGCGTTATATTATGCAGTTGAGTCAAGATCTATTTTTTCATAAATGAACATGTGAATTAGGGCGACTGGACAAAATCAAATACACGCAAAATCACCACCCCTCTATTAATAATGAATAATAAGTAATAATAAAAGAACATAATAATAATAATAATAAATGAATAATAATAAGTCAAAATATATATTAAGTGATATCCTGAAAACTAATAGAGTGAAATACAAAATGTATATAATAATCTGAGATAGATAAATAAGATAATAATAAAAATTAATGAGTATATTATTATTTTCAGATTGCCGAGGCACTGGGAAATGATATAAATGATTTAATATTGCTATACGTTGATCAATCTCCTTATCTAAGTTAGAAAATTCATATCATAAATGATCTATTACTTTGAGATCAATGTATCTCTACTAAGACTCCTTAATCGCACAGTTATAGGCTATGAGTCTTAATGTAATAACCATATTGTCTACAGATTTGTTCTATATATAACTATAGCCTATCCTAATATAAAATGATAATAAATATTACATTAAGATTTTAGAGTATAGTATGAGAAAGTGGAAAGGATACGTTCACTCTTTAATGTTAAGCTACCGTTATACTTATATTAGAGTCAAGAACTTATTAATATCCACCCGTTATTCGACGTGTGATTAAGAAGTATTTATTGGTTTCGTACCTCTATCTATATAATTCATTTCAGTTGCCTTAATAATACATATTGGCTTATAGTATATAATATACTAGAAATTCTGCCTATATTAATTTAACTAGTGAGCTATACTTATAGTGAAACCAATAATTAAGTGAAACTTCATGAAAAATGTATATGTGAAAAAGAATTTATATAATATATATATTATATAATATATAATTATAAGTAAATGTGATTTATATATATATATATATTACACCAAATGTTATATATAATAACAATAAAGGAATAATAAAAAGATTGAGAACTGATGGTAAATAGCATATATAATTAAAATACTATTAATTATCTTTTGAAATTCATAAGAAGTTATCACAAAATAAATTTAAGAATAAATAAATATTACAACCGATAATGATCATGAGATGTGGTTGCTACAATAGAAATATAAACTGTAATATACAATAACAGTTAAATAATATAATTGATAATTTCGACTATACATTTGTAGTTAAATATATATATTATATTTTATTAGTCAAGTCAGTTAAGCTAGTAATAGATAATATATCAAATAATTTAAAGATTCTAGGTAATCAATAGCACACACACTCGCCACACCCCCTACCACCCCCACTCACGCCACCCCTCACCTACCCCCACCTAACTTAAATGATTTTTTCTTCAAAATGATTAGAAGGTCTTTTATAGATTATCATAATATTTGCTGTATCCGTGTAAAAAATAAATTTATCAAAATATAAAAATATATCTTGATCAATTTCCATACTGAATATCTGATGTATCCTCATCTACGTTCGAATACTAATGAGTCTACTTTATATTGAGTCAGTGATTGGTTAGTTAAGTATTTTTTCGTATATTAATTATATAAATTTTTTTTGATATGGCTATATCGGTGTAATCGGTATGGGATGAAAAAATTGTAATCGAAATTGAGACGTCTAGCATAGTGGACTAAAAATAACGAATCCATCAATATGCTCACTTAAGATTACAAACTGAGTTCGGTGGTATATGCATACAATTATAAATAGAACTAGTATTGAAGAAAACATCAATTCAATAACACTATTAATATTGATATTAAAAACAATATATAAATGCATATATTTTACTAAATAATTTTTATTGAATCTTTATAATATTATTTTTGGAAAGTGTACGCCTATATAGAAATTGAATATATATACCTTCAATTTTTTCATAATCAAATCGCATGACTTTGCCCGAGCACACAAAATTTATTAGTTTTGTAATATTTAATATTATAAGGTTATGATTAATGAACTTACATACTAGTATAGTAACTTATATATACACACATATGTAGTTTATTATTAAAAATAGTAAATTTAAATTTATTATAATTTGTATTCATGTTAAACACTTCTCGAATACAGTTATTAATAAAAGACATTGTTACTCTACAAGAGCATACTAATATCCCAAAAGTATATCAAGGTCAATGCATTAAATGCTAAAAAACAAATGCTTACTTTGCATTAATAAGTAACGTACAAGTTGAGCTCACGTGTTTTACTCTGTATGATCCTTGCTGATTTGGCTTACGTATCACAGAAAAACCCAATGACTGATAAGTCACACACACCACAAATCAATACACAAAAATTATAGACCTCCACAATCAACGTCACATCTATTAAACAGTAGATCTAATAGCATCAACTATATCCCAATTGATAACTATTGAGAAGATTCCTATGGGAGTGAAATCTTGTCACCGATTTTGTTCACTTACGTCACGCTGATGAAAGATCTCTATTTTACGATAACTTAATAAGTATTACTTGAAAAAACGAGTTAAATACTCACCTTAAAAACCATAATAGCTGTACACGCGCAACAATTTTTATGACAATACATAACACAAGATAGCTCCATAACACAAGAAAAATTCAGACATTTATTGATCAAGCTCACACGTAGTACTTGTAATTTGAGCGAATCTTATACAATCATAATTTTCTGATAAACTTTTCAATCCGCTAGTATTTCTAACTAACCTTATTGCAATACATGTCATTAAACTCATCTATCTATTCAATTTCTTACACATATTATTAAAACATATAAATATCAAAGAAGTATATAATTAAATCTATATGTGTAAAACAAAATGTTTTAAACAGTATAAGCAGGAGCCCAATTCAAACATTTTAAAAAATATATATAGAAAATATGAACATATCATTCCAAACACTTTAAAAAAAAAAATATAATAATAAATAAGACTATAAAATATAAATAAAATATATAAAAACATATACTTTAACAAAATATATATATATAAGATAATAATCCAAACTTTCTTAGACGAAGATACATAAATAAAAACACAAATGTTTATAAATTTCAAATGTTTATGAAAAAAATAAAAATTTAAATTATTCCTATCCAAACAACGTTTTAGATAAATATAAAACACATATGCTTACATCATAGATATAATAACAGTCAATGATAGTAATCAGTAGTTATACCATTATGCCTGGCTAATGTTTTAATTAGTAATATATATATAATAAGTGTATACTATATAATATATTTATAGTTGTGGATAGTGGGGTTATTGTGTGTGATATTGATTGGTTAGATGATATTACTATATATATTTGGTGGTGTAAGGATTTTATGTGTTAGTATATATAATATAATAATATAGAAAACAAGTTATAAAAATATATTTTTTTTTGGAGATATATATATTATATATATATATAATATTATTATTATATATTATATATATATATATATATATATATATATATAATATATATAATATATAATATATATTATATATATATATATATATATATATATATATATATAATAGATATATTTATATATAATATAATATAATAATATATATATATATATATTATATATATATATATAAAGTAGATGGTAACATTTATTTGAGAAACCTATGTGAAGATCTTTATGTCATGACTTGTATAAAACAATTTTACTTACAGGAGGTGTGGTGAAGGTATAGGTAGTTTTCATTATGAAGACCTTGGGTCTGGATGAGGGAATATCTTGGTATGGAAGAGATTTGCCTTCCTTTACCTTTTCCATATTTTGTTATAATATTCACCATGTAGAAGTGGCAGTCATCATAGTAATTCGTTGGCTCTCGCCATATTCAATAGCCAAAGCATTGCTTTCTTTTGTTCCTCTTAGCAATCCTTCTAGTGCTTGTTTATAACTTCACATATAATGAGGTGCCCAGTGCTTATCTTAATCACCAATAGGCATACAAAAGTAGAGCCCGTAAGCTATTCCCAATACTTGGTTCCCTTCCACAATTAGTGTAAACGTGCCTTAAACTAGACATAGATATCCACACGCATAACAAAATGAATCTGCCAATATTTATACACTGTCTACTTGCAATTTTATAAATGTTTATTATATTAAATTAATATTCTGAAAATTATAAAAGATATTTAAGTTTGTTACCTCACCTTCAATTATATTATTGCACTAGAATGTAATTAAACAATGTATATATATATATATATATATATAACTAATAGTTTTTAATAGTATTATATACTATAAATATATATATATATTATATATTATATTATAATATAATATAATAATAATTATGTATTATATATATATATACATAGATATAATATATTATATGTTATCATAATATTATTACATAGCATAGTTGACATATAATTAATAAAAATAATATATATATTAAAAAATACATAGTTCTTAAGACATATAATAACAAGGAACTCCTTCACATAACCACTAAAATACATAATAATAAATTTAAATAATATGAACTAAATAAATTTACTCAGCGCTAATAATTAATAATAAAGACACTAATAATAGGTTAAATAAGTAAACACCACTTATAAATAGTAGGAGATTATTAAAATCAAAATAAATCATGTTAATAAAACTAATATATATGCCGTGCGACAGCATAATAAATTCGTACCTTCTCGCTTTGAAAATAAAGATACTTAAAACCAAACTTAATATCCATACACACATCTTAAACTAAAAAATATTTGAATCTGCACAAAAAAAAGTTTAATTAAAACAAAGAACAGATAAATTTAGAGACAAAAAACGAGTATAGAAAAACATACAAGTACCAACTTCAATCATTGTGTTACATCTCTAATATAGTGTCATTGAGTAAATCATATTATTATAAAGAAAAGATCAAATCTAATGAGGAGTAATTTCTAAATAAGTCCTAACCACTATTACCTCACACAAGTAGTGAAGTTCATATACTAACGACGAGTAATTTTACACTCACATTCTAATATGAGTCATATCGCATTCAGAATTAGAGCACTAATCGAGTGATGCTTGCGCGCGTCGCCTTGTGACAATAGAAAGAAGAAAGATTAATCAGCTAATAAGTACAGATTGCTGGACTGCACCATCGCGTTTACCATCCTATGACGAAGCACCCTATGTGGAACGTAACACACAAGGACATGACAGCGTAAAATGTTGAGATGTGAATCTATGTAGAGTATGTCTAAGAAAATAAACCTTCTACTAACACCAAAGATGCGCGCGAAAAATTCGTATATGTGAGATTTAAGGAACTTAAATTAATTAGCTCTAAGCATCCTTAATAAAGTTATCTTGCCGGACGCGCTCGTTATGGTGTTGTGAATGGAATTCTACGTGGAATAATTAGTAAATATAACCTCAATAATAATACATCTATCTACGTATAAAAAAAAAAAGAATAATAAAAATAAAATACATTTTAATATATCACTAACCACTAATCTAAAAAACTATATCTACATAAAAAATTAAAATAATATAATAAAATAATAATAATAAATAATAAATAATAATAATAATAAAATGATAGTACATAATAAAAATAATAATAATAATATTTGACTGTGGTCGAGTAGAAACTTGAAGGAAGACTGAAATAGAGGCAAATAATGACGATTTGTGTGGCTTCGGTTAATTCGGCAAAATATCATCATTTTATTGCATGAAACATCTTAGGGCATGCACCAAATGTATGAGAAAATTTTCAGTTTAGGCAACGTGTGTCTGACAAAATAATATGGGTCCATCTTAGAATTCTGTATTCTAAGAGTATAGCAGATTTTATATGCAAGACAATCTAACACACTTTAAAAGATAACATGTGAAAGAGAAGAGTGTCTGGTCTATATCTGTATTCAGTGAGAGCATATGAATCCAATTTGATATAGTGTATAGACACAATTAAACAAACGACACCAACACTAATACGTCCCCAACTATTTACAACAATCAAGAGCGACAAATTCTGCTTGACAAAAGCAAACAATCATTCAATACCAAACATACATAATCATCAGTATCTTTGCAACAAACAACAAGCAGCTAGCGATGCAGTATTTTTTAGTAAATGTTACGATTATTACTTTTGGTAAGGTATATTTATTGTTATATACAACACCCAAAAAGAGTACAGCTCTCTCTCCTAAAGTAGGCATCTGGAGTATGAATCAAACAATAATAGTTTTGAGTCAACACAAATTTCAAGCAGTAGAATCTAATTGAGAGAATTCGAAAAAGATCGATGGATGATAGGATTAGTTTGAGATGGGTAGTGAGTATCAATTATCTTGTAAAAATATACATATTAATTTCAAATTGAATGCATGTCCAATATTTTTTTAATATTAATCTAATTGAGATAAGAAGAATAAATTATTTATATTATAATATCAAATTAAGAGATATTATATATATACTAGTTGTTTGTATATAGATATTAATTAAGATCTATATCTATGTCATTCGTTATTTTATGTGTTACGTAAATCAAATATGTACGTGAGCATAGATAGTAAAGAATATCAATTCATGTAAATATCAATGTATAGATCATGGAAGGTATGAGAGATAATGATTATGAGAGACATAGTATAATTTGAGCTTATAATACTGATTACCTGAATTTATCTCTGCTCTACGAATTGAGCGCTCAACAGGAAATGCACAAATAGAATATGTTTTTAAGTTATATCATTTCTGATTGTAAAACAATTTTTGGAATGGTTTGCTAAAGACATTAAAGATATTTAATTAGGTTATAGAGAGAAAAACAAATAAATAAAAAGATTCCTTGCTAATCCATCGTATTTAATTTAATGTTAATAAAACATATAAAATATGTGAAGCTGAACCAATGGCTCATTAAGAGAAGTTCATTTTCATAAAATAGATCAATAGATCGTTAATGGGTAGGAGGGATTGTTGGTTTATATTTTAGTTTACTTATACTGATTTATCTTCATCCGCAGACATGCGTCATGCTCTATAGAACTATTACAAGTTTTCAGCAATATGTTTTTGTTAATCAACTATTAGAACGTATCTGATCTTAAGTCATATACTAAAATCAAGACTGAATATTCTATATAGATCAATATTACGAGTCGAGATGAATCACTGATGGTGTGATGAGATGTATATAGTAAGTGCGAGTATGTTTTATGTTATTGACGTCTAACTTGATTATGCTGAGTGTGTATCACAGTGGCACTCTAGAAAACACAAATATTCTTACGACGATAAACATATCGAAAGAGCATAATCATGTGTGTAAGTCACAAAACACAAACTTTCTGCGATATCTCATATATAACAAAATATAAATACCTCATATAAGAGTATTAATTATCATAAAAGAGTTTACATATAATTGAACAAACAAAATTAACAATAAAAAAGTAAATGTAATAGAATTAGAAAAACTATATAATAAACATATTAGACACAGATTATAATTTTATTAGTTGCAGCAGTTATATAAAAGATGAAAAGCGAGATTTTGAAAATAGAGGTTAATTGTCAGAAGTCTGGAGAGACAAGGCAGAATGTTAAGCATACCCGAAAGCGCGACAGCCAATCTATGCTCGAGTACACACAATGCACCACGTGCCAGAATTAAAGTATTAACTTGCGTCTCTTCGTGCAGTCAGTCCTACCTTTTTCAAAACCTCTCACCATTCCTTCAACTCTCTACATCTCTCTAAATGTTTCCACAAGGCTGACCCTCTCAACTCATCTCACAATGAAGTGCTCTATATAGCACTCTCAGCCATTCCATCTCTCAGTTGTAGACAATTGTCAGATGGGGAAACCCCCCTCGGGGATCCCAAGCTCCAGCTCCTATTCCAATATCCTTTCCTACCATATTCTAAGCACAGTGGATATAACTATATCCAATCCTTACTAAATAATATTAACCCTTCTCTGAATACTAAAGACCTAACCTCTCTACACTCCTCTGTGCTCTCTGAGGTGCGGCAACTCCCGCGCCACCGAATCGAGATCAAGAACTACTGCAAGACATGGCACTAGGAAACATAACATCGTAGAAAATTAATCTCATTACCAATGCGACAGAATCATCGTCATCTATGAGCGTTTTATTATTAATTTATATAATAAATATTGTTATATTTTAGTATTTTATATCTTATAATTTTATATATGTATATAAACTTTTTTGTTTCAATTTAAGTGTCTCTATTTAACATTATTACAATTATTTTTTTTAATCATTATTTAGTATATACAAATAACTGTCCAAGTAATCCATATAACACTACTATGAAATTCTTCAGTAATTTTTAATTCTACTAAACATTTCCAAAGATATTCTCGCAAGGAAGATCCTTACTCATAGCCAGTTGTGGCCAGACGATCCTCTAAATATAAGACGTATTTAACACTTAATGTTGAAATATTTTTATTATATATAACATAGTATAAATATATTTAAATTATTGATTTTTCTGAGGTAATTTTAATTCAATTTTGAAATCAACAATAAAATAAATAACTTAAAAAGAGTATATCTGATCTTTTAATATTATATAATATATAATAAATTATAAAAATATAGAAAGGCGAAAAATAAATATAATTGTCACTTAATATAAATATATATTATACTAATGAGATTTTAAGATACTCAACTATTGTTTTAAAATGTGAATCTTTTGGATATAATTATAGTTTTAGTCTAGGAGGTTACCGAAGCTATTAAAGTCCCGTAAAAACGTATCAAACTATCATTATTCAATTACATATAAAGCTAGCAATTGTATCCCAAATAATTTTATGCGGGTGCTAGACCCAGTTTCACTAATATACCCACTATACTTAATAATTATATGACATAAATATTCGTAAATTATCATTGCATGAAACCGAAAATTAATAAGAAACCGGAATTGAAAATTATATTACCACCCCTTCATTAGTTTTACATATATACATCTGTCATGGCTTACCTCCCCGGCAGGAGGTAAAATGATTGTTTTATGCACTAATTATTCATATAATATTTGTAATGTTCATAGTGAAAATTTATACATATATGATATATCACTTATTAGTGCTTTGAGGGAAGTGTGTACTATTAAATACCAATAAATGCTGATTAATTAATGTCTGTCAATGTACTACAGTATGTACTTAAATGGTGTATAAATTCTCAAACCTCATATTGGAGCAATACAAGACGGAAAACAAAATCTAGAATTATTTATGTAAGTAAACGCACAAATACACAATAGCACTGTTTACATGCATTATCATCATTAATATAATTATTATAATTTTTTTTTGCGTGATATGTCGGGCAAGTATGTCAATCTTTATTTTAACATTATGAATAATTGTTTTTTTACTCAATTATTAGAAATAAATATATTATAAAAAAAATAAAAAGTTCAAAAAACTTTTTTTTTATGTGAAAATTATGTTTCATATAAAGAACAAAGCCAAACCATATTGCAGTAATACAAAATAAATAAATATAACCTAAGTAAAAAGTAGATATTGCAGTTACATCTTTACCCGACTTTATTATAAAGCTTATGAAAATTTGTATAAAAGTAAAATATAATTGACGGTATATAATAATATATAAAAATTATAGTCAAGTTTATATCAATAACTTTTCAAAAATTAAAATAAAAAAATATAGGTAGTATTGGAAAAGAATTTTGCGAGTATCAATCTCTGACGCTACTAAATTACAAATAAAAATTCAAAAGCTATATACTATATTTTTATTGTATTAAAGTGACGCTCTTACTATTCGCGATTTATATTATCACAAGTTTTTATAAAATACATTGTATACGTGCAAAAAGTTATAATTTAATATGTAGAGTGAACTTTCACGCAGCACTTAATCACTTTATGGATTAGATGGAGTAAACAAATATTGAAATTCTAGAAGATGTAGTGACTACAGCACAAGACATAAGACAACCGGAATACGTATACGTTCTCGAACTTAGTATGTCGCTAGAATATAAGCAAACATGATTGTGATTGGGACCATGTTATGATAGACCGCAAAATCGGCTAGAAATTCTCTCGTATCACTTTATTTCGCATTAACTATTTTTTTCCAGCGTGCTGAGTCTATATATGAAAACTGCCACCCTCAGAAGCCATTAAAAATTGGAATATTCTATTCATATATGAAGAATGGTTTAGTGATTGAGTAAAAATGGAGTTTTTTTTTCATTTTTAACAAAATATATCGACAAAGTTACTAAGAAGAAGACTTCTAATTTTTTTACTTAATATAATATAGGTTATAGTATAAAAACTATAAAAGTTTTATATATTAACATGTAATACTAAATATATTATAGTATTAATATAGTTATCGAAAAATACAATATTTTCGACAAAATCACTCATCTACAAATTCTGGAACTGTTACAATGCAACATAGTGACCTAGATCGAGAAGCTAGACTATAACACTATCATCACACATATCACGTCCACTATCCATTATCCCATAATTTGATATTAATATTAGATATTAGTAATATTTTATACTTTAGAAATAAATCTTGCAATATAGAACTGCATACAACAAAACTAGATGCTATATATATTTTATTTACATTATCCATTTTATGCTATATATATATAACTATTCACTTATAGTTATATATTTTTTCATGTATTCAAACAATTGATTTGCTATTATGTTAAATAATTGTTTTTTGGTTATTCATTATAAATGGTAACACTTATCTAGGTTATTTTGAAATTTATTCCTAATCAGATATATATGTATAACCACGCAAGCTCGTATTATAGTTTATCGCTCTCACCTCGTAAAATCATCATCAATTTTATTATGACTAGTTAAAAATAAATTTATTATATTAACCAAAATATACAATAAGGATTTATTATAGTCAGGAATAGATTCATAGTGACTAATTTCATTACTATATAGTACATATATAATCCTAAAGGATATAAGTGATTTTTTGGTCCTCTACCTCCTATGTATTAACCACATAACACTAATGTTATAAAAGTTGCAATATAGAATATTATTCAGATTCTGAGACCTGAATATTCATTATCACATTATTACATTAGCCAAAACTTTAAATTACTTAATGAGTTTATATTTACGTACAATTAATAATAATATTGTTTTCACATCATATTATATAGTAGGCACTAACAGTAGATATTAGGAATAATCATACGTAGCTATTATATATAATACACTTTATTAATATTCTATTATAAATATATATTTTTATGTTATATAACCCGCTCTATATATATCAGGCGTTAATATTTGTCATAAGATTATTATACTATGAAAGTATGAGGCATAATTATATTTATTAGAATGATGCAGAGTTTAGTATTAAAGTTAGTATTAAAGTAAAACTATTATGTAAAATATACGATTTTAATAAAAGGATTACTAGTAAGAGTTATGACATAATTATAATGGTTAAGTCTTCAATTAATTTCTTATAAATCATTATATACTTTAAACTAAATTATATATGTTCATATAATATTGTAACCAATTATATATTCTCTCTCTCCGTCTCTCTCTCTTCTCTCTCTTCAATAATTGTAATTATATTTAATTATAATAATTAATACTATCAGTTTAAATGTTAAACCACTTGTGAATATAAATTACGCATCCCTCTCTACCATCTCTCTATATATAAAATATTCACTGTCTAAACATATCAAATAGTATAGTATTATAGTATGATATAATATAGTATATATATATATATTTTATCTATATATATATAATATATCATATAGAAATTATATTATATATTAATAATATATATATATTATATTATATATATATATATTATATATATAGTATATAAAAATATTAAATATGAGCATATAATAATAATATATTAATAAATAAAAAATATATAATTTGTAATATTATATAATACTATCTTAGCATACTATCAGACGATATTATATATTATATATATATATTTCGTGTGAATTGAGATACTCCATTCCCACCAACGTTCCACTTTTTTGTCAAGCATGCTGGAATATGATCTATCATACTAGTAATAACTTTATATTCTCCCCCTATGGTCATCTCCGACTGTCAGAGCGCAACACATACATATCTCTATGCTACTAACCCTCCGGACTGAACCCGTCTCATATCATCGATCTTCCAGAGATGAATTCTTTATAATATTTGCAGATTTGCAATTAGTAAGAGTATAATTCGTATAGATAAAGATGTATGTAAGTAGAAAAGTATGTTAGTCCGTTTTTAAATGAGCCTGTTTATACATTGTTGATATAAAATATTATTTAAGTGTGTGTATTTAGGACAGAAGTTGTAATGTTTCATGCAAAATTATGAAGGAATATAGTAGATAGATATATTAGAGCAATCGAGACTACTTATAATTAAAGAACTAAGTGTATTGAGACTACTCCATGAAGGGAGTATGAGAAGATATCTAAATACTCTTAGTTTAATAGCGGTAAATGTTTAGTAGACTAAGTGTTTTTGGTTCTACGATCTTAGTAGACACAGCTATACTGCATGAGAAAAGTTGAGTTAGCTATTTAGTGATGTGTGCTTAAGTAGGGATGTGCTCAAGTATTTGTTTAGTAAAGTAAGCTGGTTGAAGAAGGAGTATTGCGACGAAACTAAGTTCTTGCTCTTAATTCCTGAATGTGAATATTCGAAGAGGGACTATTTTCTAAATATTTGAATTCTTTACATGAGTAAGTGCTAAAATGTATTATGAAGACATTTTGTTCACATATATGATTGCCGAGATCAATACCACGAGCGTTATTCCTTGGTGTGAGTTTATTTGGTACTTCAAAATTTAGTTAATGATGATCGTAGCCGGATTAAGCGCACAGTTCAAATATCCTGTATATGATTTCGATATGAGCATTGTTTGTAAATTGGAGTATGCCAGTTTAGAAACGGATTAATAGAGTAATAATGTTTCTATTTATATCTTGTGAATGCTCATTTTCTATCTTATTTGTGAAAGTCAGTATTCGCGCTGAAATGATTGTCTTAAGGTAGGGTATTGCATAGAGTTTAGTTTAAGATATCAGACATGCAATGAAGTTTTTGAGTCGCCATTTAAATTTAGAGACATATTGAAGGATCATAGTCTCACAAAAAGCGTATCCATATCATTTTTTTATGTGATTTGGATTTTTTTTTCAGTGTTATATATTACTTACATAAAAATCATTTATAAAAGAATCTGTTTTGTATCTGGATGTAGAATCTATTTGTGATGCCTAGTCGTGTCTGATCAAATGAACGTGAATTAAAGTAATTAAGTACTATGAAAATTGTTTTATGTGTATTAAATTTTTATTTGTTTATTAATCAATATATTGGATTTGACATTCTATAGTTTCTGCCTTCACTATGAATGATTGTGTCTTGCAAATTATTAAGTTATATGATGCGACGAATCTATAGTGGAGAAAGATAAATTATTGTATACATAACGTGTTAATGATATCTTAAATATCTCTCATAGATGTGAGTAAGTTGTTTATTGATGTCAGTTTTTTGATAACGTCGTGGTCTGAATATTATTTAATTTTAATTATTCTTGAAAAAATCTTTGTTATTTGACAACTGAGTCATTTGCAGTGGTATTGTTGTGGGATTCGCTAAGAGATAGTATAGTTAAAATATAAAAATAACACAAAGAAGTAGTGATTTCCAATCGTCTTCAGTTAGACACTCAGATTAGTAAGAGAATTCCAGATTCTATACCTTACAACTTTATGGAGAGCTTATTTATTGAGTTTGTTCGATTAGTTTTTTATTGTGTATTGTATTACTGATAGTGTAAGATTTTATGGATTAACTCTACCGGTTTTTCTTTATTATGGTTGTTCACGATTTATAGTATTTGATTTTTGTGACCTTTTATTTATAGCTATATCAAAAGAATTATTAGCGATAGCACGTGTAGCAAAGCGCTTATTAACTATCATGTATTCTCTTTTATTATTAAAATTATTTTTTAATTGAAGTCTGTGTATTAGTAAGCGCCTTAACCCTATGATCTGAGCTACGTTTAAAATGTAATTTATTAAGAGCTGTACTTGGTGTATGGTATTTTGTTTGATATAAACGGATGAGTTATAATTAGCAGATTATTATAATATTAGTTAAGCGTACCGTATTTTGTATGATGCTATATATTGTTCAGTATAATATTGTTTATAAAAGAGGTTTTGAGTCATATTGTGTAACTAAATTCACAGTGACAACCGATATATATATAGTAAATGGAATTAGGCTGTTGATCGATGAAAATAAGCCTTTAGTTTCTATTATATTATTAATGATAGCTCTTTTCCAGTATTATACGTAGGATATATTGAAAATTATCAGTGGCTTTATATTATATTTTTATATTGTTTTAATTTATAATATAATATTATATATTTAAGTTATTAAATTCTAGTTGCTCCACTATGTATATATGATTTGAAATATAGGTTTTGTATATAATGAGTTTTCAAGCTATGACCTGATTATCTGATGAGTTATTATAAGTCTTTATGAGATATTTCATATAGTAGTGAGTTAGTGTATTATTCTAGATTTATAGATTAGATGCTTTACGATATATTCTATATCTTGATATTATTTTCCTTATATTATGGGGAGTTGAAAGGTTTTGACTTTGTTCTGCAAAATTTATTGCTAGATTATTTAACGTTTAATTGTTTTAGGTTATGGAATAGTGCGCGGTTACTCTGAATATCACACGAGGAGATTCACCTGCGATATCGCATAAGTTTGATAAGCTTTGTATGGTGTAATGAGTCTTTTCATAGTTATTTTGTTTTTTCCACACATCTCTACTAGTGAAATTAATATAGAATATGACAGTTCTTTGATGAGTAAAGAATGTGCAATGTTGCATTAAATATACATATTTGAATAATCAATATATATTGAGAGAGAAATTATCTGTATTTTTTATAGAGTGCTGATCTGGTTAAGGTATTTATAATGAATATAGTTGAGAGATTTGATATATGTGTGTGTATTATTACTATGTGTAATGTTCGAGTCTTTGTGTCAATTTATAGCCGTTCTCATTTCTTCGTTCTATGGGTTGGTTAAATTCAAAACTACTTCCTCTCTGCGTGTCACGTTTTTGTAACTGGATTAGAAATGTGAAATTTATTAAATCTTTGGTGAGGTAGATGATAAAATAAATTTATCTAACATCTCTCTATTTGATTTTTATTTTAATTAATTGGTAAGCGTTATGCGATCGGTATTTGTTTTCTATCCTATGATCGTGGTGAGGAAGGTATTCTTGCGCTATATGCGAGAGGCAGTGTTTGTTTTGTTGGAGTTTGACACATTAGGAAGAAGAGGACAAGAGGGAGCGCATCGGTCTGAGATTTCTCCCCGATGGCTTGTTAGTTTTACCCAGTGTGTTACCACGCGCTCTTGCGCTGAGCATATTTATGTTCTTGGTAAGGTCTGCGATAAAAATTACGCCCGTATCTTCTGGTCACACACCTTTTGGTGGTTGCTTGTTTGTGTTTTTATATATTATCTATTGAAAAAAAGTCATCCTCTAGGCATATCTCCTATATCTCTCTCTATCTATCCATTTTATCAACTACTCACTATAAATAAAACAAGAAATTACCCAATATCACAAACAAATTTTTCTTCTGCTCCACTCTTTATAGATACGCAGCTCCTATCTAGGTAAGTACTTCGACTTAGTACTTATCGTCTATTATTATCTTTCCGGTATATTATGTCCTATATATATATATATCCTCATCCTAGGCGTAACTTTTAATTTATTAGTAGATTATAATCAAGCTTTCCAACTTTTTATTTAACAATATTGAGTTTTATAAATTTATTTTAAAAAGCGTTATATTTTATATATTAATATTCATTTTTAATTCAATATATATAGTATTAAAAATGACACATCCGCAAAACTCACATTAATGACAAAAATTAGATATATTTTATTTTGCATATAATCATTAAACAGCATATTATATAGGTTATATAATATATGTTAAGTATTACTATTATAAGTTAGTATTCTCTTTATTACTCGAGTTAACTAATTGGCACTGCACCTTGATCTGTATATCTTCATTATG
The DNA here is from genome assembly GCA_015478945.1 of Trachelipus rathkii. Classification (NCBI taxonomy): domain Eukaryota; kingdom Metazoa; phylum Arthropoda; class Malacostraca; order Isopoda; family Trachelipodidae; genus Trachelipus; species Trachelipus rathkii. The sequence continues at coordinate 6,791 of JABUQX010092469.1, read as the reverse complement.
ACTATGGTAAATGGTAACTTACATGTTGTATATTAGTGTATATGTATTATATATATATATCTTTATTTAACTTATATTCTTAATTATTTTATTATATATATACTCACTTCTATACTATTATATATAAGTAATATATATATCCACAGTATAAATATAATATATCTACTATATATGAGATATATATTATATATATTAATATATATTATATATAATAACTCATATATATATACTTATTATTATTATATAGTATATAAATATTGGTATCTGGCATGATAGTTTATATATAATATTCCTATATATTATAAAAAATTAGTAATATATTAAATTACAAGTTATTATTATAAGTTATGTGTTGTATTCATAAGGCTTAAAACGTTAACAAATGGCAAAAAATTAAATTTTTATATATTATATCTATATATAGTGTAGCAGAGGTAATATATTGAAACAATTTGATGCAATCCTTATAAGATCTAATGCAAAATTCTCACAAAGTGATCAATCATATGGATGGTATGAGTTGCTAATGCTTGCATACTAGTTGAGAATCTTGTCTTCATTGGTATTATAGAATAAGTCTTAATACCTGAGCATCTGAGTAATGCATACATTCAATTAGAGTTCATAGTTTGTTCGATCCCATCTACTCGCTTAGTAAAAACCACTTCTCGCAGAAGATAGCATGTTGAAGATATTAATTCTATCCTCAAACAACTTTAGGTGAATCTTATCTCTTGAGCCCACCTTAATTGCGTATTTCTAGTACTATAAGTCATGAATCCAAAAGGATATCATTGTCATTTTGCGTTTGAATTCAATTTTTATATAGCTTCGTATTGCTTCACATTTTATAATATCCTATACTAACCCACTTATGTCTAAGGGATATAATATTATAGAAAATATATAAAATCATCATCATGAATGGCATCATAAGGTGCAGAGAAGGAAATGATCCACTAAAGATTGGCTGTTTCCTGGTCACTGCCTGGGAAGTAGCGATGCATGTTTGTTTCAAACCTTTTCAAATGCTCACTCATCTCTTTGTTATGGATTAGTAGTTTATATCATCGCCATTTATTCCCTTAACAAACATTCCGTGGGTATGGAACTGGATAATCACTCTATTCTCCAATCGCCGAATACAGAAAATTGTAGTGGGGAAAATGCTAGTCAGATTTTTATGTGTCAGCAAATGTATAAGTCGTTGATCCGAAAACCTGTAAATGTGTCAGTTTATTACCAATGCTCAATCTCCGCCTAAAATATGTCAGTATAGTAACAAATCTAGCAAAACCACTCTCTTATCATTGAATTTGGTAGAAAAAGGAGATCCTTTTTGCTCCAGGAATTCCTGGAGCTCGATGACTCGACGTACAACCTTGCCTAGTGACCACCAGCAAACATGCGTTTGGAAAGCAGAACTTCATACTGGTCTCCCATTTCCTTGCACAGCACCTTGAATATGCGCATATTCACATCCTTGAACTTGATGAAGTTGAGGATTTTCAACACATCTTCAGACACTAACTTCAGATTACCAGGCAGGTTTTTCGATCCAAGAGAGTCCCAATGAATGATGCAATGATCTACAGAAATTTCTGGATTCACAGCTTGTTTGAGGCTCCGTAATCCATGATGACCACCCATCATCGACGGTGCTCCATCGACGGAGACCTGAATTAAAAATAAAATTTACAATAGTTGTGTCAATTGGTCATTCTTACTTATCTTATGTGCTATAATTATATGGTTTTAATGTAATTAAATTTATAAGACATTTAATTTATAAAACACATAGATAAAACTAAAAATATCTCCTCCTACCTGTTGAACTCTGTTCCAATCCAATCAATTCTTGGTAAAGAAACTGTTGATGATATTGAAGATATCTCCTCCCTTCGTGGTTGCAAGCAGATCCTCACAAAAAAAGGAACTCTTCTTTGATCGTGTCCTGGCGGACGTAACGGCGAACCCAAAGGGAGGAGCACAATTGGAGGAGCACAAATTGCAAAGAGAATTTGCTATTGTGGAAGATTCTCTCCACCAGAAGGTAAATTCACAAACCCACTACGAAAACTGACGTCAGAATTTGCGCTTTTTGGACATTTTATTGTTTAATCTACATTAAAAGAAGAAAATAACTTTATAAAAAATAGTGAATAAATGTCAACAATACTGCCTGGGCTGATGCTCACAGAAAAAGTGACAGTGTAAAATAGAGGCAGCCTCAACCAGTGAGTGACGTCGATGAGTCATCAAGGTTGCCACACACTTTTCTTTTTTTCTTTTTTTTTTTTTATTTCATTTTTCAAACTTTTTCTCTTGTCTCCTAGCACCTCTAAATTACCCCCGAAAAATTAATAAATTACCCTCTGGGGGTAATTTACCACCAGTTTGGTAACCAATGTCTTAGGTCTGCTTCTTGGGCGTTGTACTAGTGTAGCGCGTTCGTATGCATAATTTGACAGTCAACCTCACCCATTATATAGAATTTGGAGTAGGTTATGTCAAGTAATGTTTGTTTGTAGTTTCTAGTGCAGAGTTTGATAAGGTGTGCGGTAATTGTAATAGATTTATATAGTGTGTGCATTTGTTTATCGTTGATGTGGTATGATGTATTTTTAGTGTGTATGTCATTTAAATGTCGTGGTGGTTCTAAGTGTTGTTTGTAATTGTAGTCGATATTGTGTAAAGAATTAGCAGAGTGTATTTTTTTTTGGAGATTTATAGTGTGTAGATGGCATCTGTAACTCGTAGAATTTTGTTCCGGAATATATATATATAATAAATAATATATATATATATATAGTATATTTATAATATATATTATAATATATATAAATATTAATATATATATATATATAATATAGATAAATAATATATATATATATACATATATATATTATATATATATTATTATATAATATATAATATAAATATATATATATATATATATAAATATATATATATAAATATTAATATATATATTAAATATATATATATATAATATTATTATAATATATTATATATATATATATATATATATTAATATAATTATATATATAATATATTATATATAATATTATAATATATATATATAATATATAGATTATATATATATTAATATTATATATATATATATAAATATTATATATATATTATTATAATAATATATAATATATATTATTAATATATATAATAATATAATATAATATTATATATATATATATATATATAATAATATATATATATATTATAGAATTATATATTAATATAGTATATATATATATATATATATATGTATTATATATTGATAATATATATATATATTATATATTGTAGAATATATAGGTTTGAACTCCTACAGCTTTTTCTCAAAAAGTAAAAGAGATAAGGTCGGAAACTTGGAATATAATCTATATAGTAAGCCTCAAAATCTTGTAATTTCAAGTCTGTAGATTATATAGAGGGTGAGTCACCCCAGAGCGTAGCCGCTACGCCCGCGTTGTATACCCTTTTTCATTTCCAAACCCAGATTGATTAGCCTTAAACGGCGCTTAATCATCGATCCATGTTCGTATGCTGACGTGAGAGAGAGAGGGTCACAGCGCGCGCGACGCGTTCGCGTCACATTACACCCAAATGTATATGTTTCTTATTATTACTTCGAAGATATTAAGACGAAGGAAATAGAATCTGAGTCGAAAAAAACGATCCACTGTAAGCATCGTTTTTTACGCACTCGACTTCGGATTCTCAACCGGCGTTTCTTCTTCGCTAACCCAGTTCGTATTCATATATATCTACATGTGGATAGATTAACATATCGCTTTCAAACTTGGATTATAATCTATGTATGATAAACTGATTCCTCGCGAGTTTTGGTGACCGTATTAGCTGTCAACCCCTATAGGGTGCTGCATCCTTAGCAGCCAAGTCAAGATTCAACATGAAAACCATGTTAGGCTATACGTATCGGGTCAAAAATTTGGCATAGTTGATTTATATTGATGACGCAATTCTCGTCGGAGACGAGATTTAACGTTTCTCTGCGTTCTCCCCTCCATAAGAGGACTCTCGCCCACAAAAAAATTAGAAATAGATGATCCATTAGAAGATTGAAACTTCAGGAGAAAGGTTGAAGAACGAGTCGAGACGGAGTTGGACAATATGTGATCGGCTCATTCGGAAGACGAAGTCGAGTTGGATTCGATTCTGGGGAAGTCCTGGACCCCACCGGGATGGCGAGAGCCTCACCAGTTTGAAATAGAAAAGAAAGCATGAATGCAAAAACAGTAAGAAGAAGAAATAAAAGAAGAAAGAAGCGAGACAAGGAGGAGAAAGCAAGAAGAACATGAAGAATGAGGATGAGTAGGAGAAGAGTCAGGAGTGGCTCTACTACATCAGTTATTAGCTGGAGCCACTCTTATATATAGTTTACTACAAGTTAAAAATAAACATTACGTATATTAAACAACAATGTTTATGGTTATTTGTGTATTATATAATTAAGGAGACTAATCGATCACCGATAATTAATCCTTCATAGAAATAATTTATAGGATTCAGTAAAGCCTTGTAGGTGTCATAGTTAAGGATACCACCCATCAATATATCATAGGTATGAAAATAGTATCTTTCGACATGTGAATTATAAAATATGTCATACAGAAGTGCCAAACAGATTACTTAAAAGAAAGCAAGAAGTAAGAAATGGAAGTAATATAAGAATAAGGAGTATGAATAAGGAAGAAGAAAAGTTATATGAAGTGAATTACTGTAGGAAGATAAGATAATGAGCAAGAGGAGAGCTAGAGTCAACAGCCACCCCGTGCTGGCTATCGTGCGGTGTGACGAGTTATGATATAAATTAATTATGAGTTAATGATGATATGCAATATTAATAAAGAGTTCCTTAATTTTATAATGTATATTATGATATCTGATATTAAGATTTTCAGATAAATAATGAAATATTTCATAAACATCAATAATAAAAATGAAATTATATAAATAAATAAATAAAAAATAAAATTACTAGTTATTTTATTCTAATTTAAATTAAGTGAGAATTTTAACAATTTATTAAATATTTAACTCTTTCATATGTGCTTTTAAGCTAATAAGTTATAATCACTAAATCAAACACCAATCCAGCCCCCCTCCTGCCACCCTCCAGTTACCCATCTGTTGATCTATTGATCTATGATTAAGATCACATTTGATGAATCATTTTTGAATGAAACATAATCTAAAATCAAGTTCATTAATACCACAATATAAGAATCAGAACAATATTAATGCTACGTAACAAAGTTCACATTAATAAAAGCTACTTAGCATCATAGCTAATATACTATGAAATATAACCCACAACTATGAACTTATAGTCAACTCAACATAAACAGTGAAATTATATATAACTGTAAACTTAACAAATGTTACCCAACATTTAAACACCTAGTTATAAAGCAAATAACGTTATTAACATGGATATGTCAAAACGTATAACTTAATATATCTTACTTATTGTTCAATGAGCATGAACAATCTAATGATCATTATATAATTTAATACGTTAATTTTGCGCATCCCACTATTGACTGATATCTAAATAAGTAAGCATTTTAATAGCAAAAATATTAAAGATAAATCATTTATAGTACCTTAATTATCCATTACAGTTACCAGCAAAAGATATATGCTCTAATACGAATATATAAAGTTCCCACATAAAATAATAAAGTCTAAAACATTATATACCATTCTAACTGAAACTAAAAAATAATAATGCCCAAAAGACAAACATAACAACATCATTAAATAGTGAGAATAAGCATGTTTACTAAACTAATATAGTATTAAACAAAGTTCCTACCTTTAATCTACTCTAATGTAACCAGCACATTTAAACATTGTAATGCTATAAACGCATAAAATGCGCTAATGCTTACTTTTTTCAAGCATAACTCCTAGCATTGCTTTATCGTGATATTTCGATCTACAAAAAAAATTATTTCTTGCCCTTTGAATATCCATCTGATTTATCTACTAAACAAAAAATTCTTTCTTGTACATTCTTAATCTATAAGCAAAAAAAAATACATGTCGTTACAAATGATACTAACTAAATCTAATCTTGTAAACTATTATGTCTATAACATGACCAGCCAAATAGGATGCATTAATATTATATAGAATGTTTCTCACAATTTATAAAGCTTAAACAATCACCAAAGTACATATCAAGCTAAAATGAGATAAATATAAATTTAGCCACAATTTAAAAATCACATCATAAACCATTATTCTATCAATTGAGTCATACCTAAGTGAGTAGTTCCTACTTAACAAAAGTGTTTACTCACATATCATTTAAATCACCAGATATAACACTGCATAAAACTATAACCCATGTGAGTGTAATATTGAGCAAAAAACGTATAAGTATAGTACCTCTAAGTTGAAATATAGAGCAATTTCTCAAGTATACATAACTCTAGCAGGTTTGTAATGAGTAGTAATAAGTAATCTAGATATAATAAATAATAAACTTATTTTACACTTAAACACTTTATATATATATATAATAGTATAACATTTTATAGCAAAAATATTATATCACAACATATTGTTTAATTATATTCATACAGTAGACCAGTACGCTAAATTATGATATTACTTAAACATAAATAGATTTCCTCATATAATAATTAAAGCTAAACATATACACATCAACTGAATATAAGAAAATATATAATGCTAACGAAAACGTGACCCTTTAATTA
>JABUQX010092468.1:0-10128 GCA_015478945.1 Trachelipus rathkii | reverse complement strand
GTATTTATGCTCAGTATATATAATCTATTATGATGACAGAAATTTATTAAAGGCGATATATTAGTAACTATCCTCTCTAAAGAAGCTAATAGTAATTTGAATGTGATAGTATATATATCTAGTCAGGTGATATTACAGATACTGTATTTTTGCTGATATATAATAGATGCGAACTAATAATCGTGCATATCTGGTAGATGTGTTCGAGTATTGTAATATATATATATATAGGTGGTAGAATGAGTAGGTAAGTTAATGTACATTATTAGAATATCATACTGCTTTTTAGTATTCATATTGTGAACTAAATGAATCATAGTTTTGAGTGGAGTAGTTTATGTTATTACGTCAATTCTTCATGATATTTTGTTTTTGTATGAGTTCTCGTAGTGTTTCATTATATATAGTAATACTGTTATCAGATCAGTATTGAAGCTTTTTCTTAAGTATTGGGGTTCTTGTAATTAATTGATATTCAGTATCATAATGAAACATAGTAAAGGATGGATATATAGTATAGTGGATATAAAAAGCTAAGTATATTGTACTATATATATGTTAGTTGCGATATTATAGTTGTGTATACGTTAGAATTAAAGAGGATGAATTGTTATTTTAGTTGTGGATACAGAATATAAGATGAGAGATGGATAATAAAAGAAAAGAATATTAACTCACGTACATTATTAGTAATCTATATTGGTGGTGAGGCATAATGAATTCGTTATTATGTAGTAGCAGTAATACTTGAACCGTATATTGTTATAATGTATGAGTGATAGAAAGGTATATTATATAAGTATATAGTTTTATTTAAAGTGAGGGTTATAAGTGATGAGATGAGACAGTTAGATTCATCACATGTAACTAACCCTTAAGTAAATATTAAATTGATTATAATTTAAAAGTGTGACTGACTAGGTTATAATGAAAGATTTGTCTTCATAAGTAGAAGGTATTATACGTGAATATATTATTTGAGTACTATTCTGTTAATGAGATGGATATATAATAGGACGTATGTGAATCCTCAGGTGGGAATATTAGTAATAAATATATATATGATAGGAAACACTCTATTGAAATAGATATGAATTGGGGAAAATATAGTGTTTCTAATCAATCTCTGGAAATCAGTAGAGATGTTTCAAATGATGAGAAAGTTATCTAGCTGAATACAACATTTATAAAGAAAAGATGGAGAGAAAGGAATGAGAAAGATTTTTGGTAGAATTTGTTTTATTATTATGTCACAAGCTGAGGATCGTGAATTTATCGCTGAAGATTAACTGTTTAGTAATAAAAGTGACATAAATACGCCTGTCTTACTCTTTTAATATATCAATAACTCTACCATCAGAGGTGAAATGATGATAATGAAAAGGTTGTGTGAAGAGTAGAATGAGTTATGTCTACTGAAATCATTGACATGTTTTGTTCTATATTTTGCTATTAAAATAAATATTAATAATGATTTTTAATTATAAAATGGTTTTTATTATTATTATTTACTTCTTTGTAGCTAGTAGATTTGTTTTGATAACTATCAATTGAATCATTTTGGGTTCGGGACTTTTTTTTTAAAAAAAAAAAGCAAATAAAACTTTGAGACTGCCTTGCTAATTGTAAAAAAAAAACGTATTTGGCATAGCTTATGCTACTTTTATTATTAGTGTCTACAGACTAGATGTTCAGTGTAGTAAGTGATAGCAGATTAATATACTGTTATATATTAAGTACTAGAGACTTATTAATGTGAGTTATTTAAAGAGTATTAAGAATGTTGATTTGGATGTGGACCAATATTCAGAGGTGCAGATGTATGTGCGGATGACAGTGTAACAACCAAGTATGAGCAGAGAATGAGATGAGACAGGTTTCTTTTGCAAATTCAAATTAATTTACATCTGAAAAAGTCACGAGTCAATGTGATGAATGTTATAATTGGTTAAACGAAATTATGTTAGATTTTCTCGACTGTATGGTTGCACGGTCAGGAGAAGGTAGGTTCAATTGAGCGTATTAGTGAGAACAGACATTAAATATATGAAAGTAACTCAATTATTTATTTTGAGTTTTATTTCATATATTCAAGTTCAGCGACTTAATTTTTGTTAGTGTGTTGTGGCCTTGCAAAGAATTCAAGGTTACGGTGGCTTCAATAGGACTAATTATAGTGTGTCTTGTGAGAGAACCCATGAACTGTTTCTTCTTTGGTCATCCACTCAAGCGATCGCTTTGTCGCTTTTTTTGATTATTTTTAATTTGTTTATATCACTTACATTTATTTTTCAAATTCCCAAACCCAGAGAGACATCTTAAAATACTGATGCGGCTATACACAACCATACTTGTGAAGATGGCTACTATTTACTTAATATACTATAATATCTTACTACTTTTTTAGCTCAAAAGATATAGATACAGTAAGTAAATAAGATATATAAATGATTCAGGTGTTGTGAGGCTGTGTTTTGGGAAATTGAGGTAATTTAGAGCTCCAGCGATTGCCAGTGTTTTCGACAGTATATCATCTACATATTGACGTGTACTGAGTTTCACGTTTGCCTCACTCAGTGTTCTCATCAATATCTTGGTTTACTCCAAGGGTGAATCTATGTGCTGGAGAACATATGAGTTATTTGATTATTCAATACAATTGTAATCCCATAGTGCATGCAAACTACCTTCTATATTTTTTCCGCTTTAGTACAACTATTATTACCTATTCATTAATCTTATTATCTACTGTAAATACTCAAATTGTGTGCCTCTGTTAATAATTCACATACGAATCGAATTAATGTAATACGAAAGATTAAGCAGATATGGTAATTATTATAATTTCAATTAAAGTGGTTCGGAATGTCGTATTTTTACTACTCACAAACTCAGGGTTCAGTAAAGCCGCATGATAGTTATAATATGAATCCTGGTGGTGGTGATTGTATTAAAAATAGATATATATGCATATTTAAGGTATTTTATTCGTTGTTGTAGGAGGAAATTTTTATGTATTCAACAACACACAACTTCACCTATTAGTTGTTAAGGCCACTTATAGCTCTAACAATCTCTCATAGTATTTATCAGGTTTATGATGAGAGACTATCGATTATGTTGAGTTTAATAAATCTACACCTCTAAGCTATGATAATTAATATTTTTTTATAATATACATCATTTTAAGATATTCCCAATATTCAGCTAATATCAGCAGATATATACTTTTATAATATAAACTTATTACAAATATCATGATAAAAATATATTAATATATTCTTTACTTATTCTTTATTTATTCTTGTTAGATATATAAATAACAATATATTATAATATTAAATGAATAATATTATATAATAATTATGATTTTTTTGTACAGTTTCACCAACCTTACTCACGGCAAGATAAGGCCCTATTTCAGAGAAGGGATAATGGTGTTGCCACGCAACTCAAGAGTACTAACAAACTTAACGCAATTAGCTAGAATAATAAATGAGCATACAGACTGCAGGCTTGAAAGTGCGGTTAGAGATATATAATTCAAGCAGGAAACACAGAAGTATGGAAAGAAGTATTCCACAGAACAGAAGTGGCTGGAAAGAAATGAGCACCACAGCAAACTCGAATAGCCTGGAAATAATCAAATAATAAATTATAATAAAGTTTGCAAAAATGCCTACAACAATAAAATCTATTGCGCGTGACACAGACACTCCTTATGTCTCGAGGAACGTCGTAAAAATAAGGTGAGGTTGCAGAGAAGAAAATAATAAAGTGACAAAATTCCTCCATGTTGTCCTAACTGCACGACATGCTCTCAAAAGGTATCCATATTAGAAATTAAAAGAGATAAAAGTCACCAAACTATCGTCGGCACGTGCAAAATGATTTAGGGAAGGGTATTCAGTTAGTAGGAGATAAATGTACGGAAACAGTTATTAAGACTTTTGGCTGACATACTCAAACCCTGTCTCAAAAAGCTCGGATGATATAACTCCTCAGTAGCCACCACCGATGATGAGAGTGCAAGTAATTCCATACGAAGGACTGATGAGGGGCCCATTATTTATGTAATGTAACTTTGAAAAAGCAAACTATGGAAAAATAAAGAGTAAAAAAAATCTACAGCACTCAGATCTAAAAACAGCAACTCACCCACATTATCTAATCTAGAGTGCCGCTCATAGATACCTTATTAAAGCAATAACTAGTTAAAATTGTGTGTAGGTTTCCAAGACAATTTTTTTGTTTATTGTATTGTAGAAATATGGATTATTATATTATTTTACATACAAGGAAGACGAAGAGAACCGTCGAAGGAAATAGGAAAAGTTGGAAGGTGTATTAGAGAGGGAGAGATTATGTAGAGTTATTTTTTTTAAAAGATATTAAATTTTCAACAAGGTGAGACAATAGCCCAACCACGGAAATGCCATATACCAGTATCAGCGAGAATAAGAATCGGAAAGATTCTGGACTGGTTCAGTTCTAGAAGTCAAATCGGATGTGACCCTGAAATTGAAATGTATTGAAATGATAGATGGTCGAGTATCATCGGCATACGAAGTGATAGATTTAAGAATTGTGACAGATGTTGAGAGATCATTAATGAAAAAGTAAGAATTAAAGTAGGAAATATACAAAATTTTCTTTGAGCTCAAGACAATATTAACAGAAAAAATAATAAAAAAATAAAAAAACAAATAATAATATAAATAATATAATATAAATATATTATTAGATATAATTAACTTAATATAATTAATATAATAATAATATTAAGATAATAAATTTAAATAAAATATTATATATAAATATATATATATAATATTAAAAGCTATATAATAAATTATTTCGAATCATTCAAACATATTTTATTATCAAAACTGATAACTTAATTTTTTATATTGTTCACCATCAAGTGGGAGGATGATACTTTACATAATGCTCCTATTTACTCATATATAAATACATAAACATTTCCATTGTTAATAAAATATATTTAAAACGATTAAATTATATATTGATATATCTACTCTCCAAACAAGTTTCAAAGAGATTAGACATTACGAGACACCTTCAAAACGTTTTATCTCCACCCCAGTTACTTGTTCTATGAAGTGATGTTGTTCGTCTTTGTCAGGGGTATGCATCGCATTTCTGAGGTGGTTCCACTCACACAGCTCGTCTTCATTCTCTTTCAAACCGTCAATATTTGCTTCACTCTCCATATACTATCGCTATCATAACATACAGTCTGCTCTTTTGAATTTTCTAGAAGCATATTCTGCTTTGAGAGCTCGTGAAACTAGACTCCAACACACAATCAATCATTTCTGTTGAACTCTTTGACCCCTGACTTTTGACCCCTGACCTCTGACCTCTGACCCCCAGATGTAGCCGCTTTGATCCGACCATTCCATTCGATAGTCAATATGACCATTCCTTTATGTAATTTACTGGTAGTCATGTGCACTCTTCCTTCATCTATTTCCCCCACCTTCCTTGACCTGCATACTGTCAAACGTCGTGTATCAGGTCCTGCACGCCTTTGACCAAACTCTAAATTGGCTTTCTACTATTCTGGTGAATTGAGCGTAAGTCTCTTGTCTATTCCGACTTAAGTTGATATAAAAAAAATAGAAAAATAAATAATCAAATTTAGAAAATCAGGGAAGTTCTTTCTCTAATTGATATTTAAATGTATCGATATCTAAAATATATTAAAGTTTTACATAAAATCCTCAAGTAGGATAAATTAGAAGGAAAAATAGTTCATTCCTTTCTTCATTTAATAAAAACAAAAACAACAACTACAATTTGATACTAAAAATAGTGAAAAATAATAAGCTAATCACCTTGAATTTGTCAACTAGTCCCGGTGTTCTGGAGCCATCAGTGTTGAGTGTTCCCAAAAGATTGTCAAACTCCCTAGTTTGCAAGACCAATTCGCTTACACATTCAGTGAACATGTTCTGGGAAGAGCCCTTCAGGTTCCTTCAAATTAAGATAGGGTTAAAATTAATTACGATGCACATATTAATACAAATATTTTCATATATTATATAACAAAACAAAAATTAAGATTATCATATTTATAAATAATCTTCAACTGAATTGCGGCCATCTTTGAAACAGTAATTCATTTATAGGTTACTGTTCGGTCTTATGTATTTTCACAGAATGCTTGCTGAAGCACAATATGAGTTTCTGCAGCAATTTTAAATGTCCATTATAAATTTAATGAACACTGTTCTATCACAAAAAAATCAAGGCACTTACCTTAAGAAGTAATAGTAGTGAAGCACCTCATTCAAATTGGTGATTTCAAACTTCTTAACGTAAAGCTTCACCAGTTGGACTAAATTAAGTCTTATATAGGTATTAGAACCCTTATCAATAAAAAAAGTCAATAGAACATCTCCTTCTTCATTTGTTACTGCAGTTTAAAAAAATTATGTATAATAAATACTAAAGGTTTAAAGTTTATATATAACCCACAAAACTACTGATTACCAATTAATATTTTTAACTTTGTAAAAGCATATAAATATAATTAAATGACTAATTTAAATATGAATTAATTTGATTTATAAATTCCTAAGCAATAGTCCCAAATCTTGATGGAAAGTCATCATGTGTCATATTAAAAATATTGGCTTTTATAAACATATTTATTGAATACAAAGGGACTAACTCTTGAGTGCGCTAGTGAGTTTCGCATGAGTGATTATGTATGTTACCGGTTAGTTAATTGTTATATTATATATATATAGAGGTGAGAAAAAAAATTGATTTTAGGATAATATAGAAGTTATTGAATATTACCTGCAATATCTACTACTCTCATAACACATAAAGGAACTTATATAATTATAGAGTGTCAGTAGCTTAGTCATATGTAGAGAACTGATAAAATGAGGATAATATATGATAATAGAATCAGTTATCGAAGTTGTGTTTGATATAGTTGTAAGAAAGAAGTTCAATAATAAAAGATTATAAAATAAATGTAATGATGTCAATGCTAGATATGGTTTGAGATCCTATATGGATAAAGTGAGATTTAATGATAGCTTGGAAATTTTAAGGAAAAGATATAGTATATTAAGTTGAGGATGAGAGGGTCTTGGGTGGATTTTTGGCCGCGAAGGGCTCGCACCTATGGGTATGAGGGAAAGTTCATTGGGTCACTAATGGGTATATTAAATTTCGATCTATATAGATCATGTCATTATATATATTTTATCTACTTAAACTATCCTTAATTTTCCGTGCCAAATATTAACGCACCCCTATTTATATAATAATTCTACCATCTAGTAGGAAGTGAAGGGAGGATAAAGGAAGAAAGAAAAAAAACCCATATTAATATCAATCAACATTTTTTTTAAAACAACTAATGTTGTAGGGCTTACCCCTATTTTAATTATCATAATTTCTAATCTGATGATGTAAGGTTTGTTTTATTTTAATTATATTATACTTATAATTATAAACTTATCAATATTTAAATGTTGGTCGTTTTTCCAATTAATGATTCATCAGCAGATTGACAAATATTACTGCATTTATATTTCCTCTCCTCAAGAGCTATACAATTTTTTTACTGTTTCAGAATTTCTTGTTCCATATCATTTCAGTTTATTTGGGGGACAGAGGGGGAAGGAGGAAGCAAATTCCTTGATCATTCCTCTGTTAATAATTCTACACCTTGTCCCAACTGTTTATAATTTGAACTGCCCTTTAACAACATAATCACCACCAGATTAATCCCCTATTTTTAATTCTCTGTTCAATAATGGTATTTCCTTTCATTTTGCTTGCATTTCTTTCATCAAATTCTCTGGGGGTTTGTGGACCTGAATATTTTCAAAGATTCTGTTCACTTGTACTCATCACAAATGTTACAAGTTTATTCACAAATTTTCTCATTTAACATATCTAAGAATTCATGGAGCCCTTAATATACTTGTTTGACGTAAAATTCTTGCACTTTCAATCTCTACCTTATATGTCAGTTATTTCCATCAATTTTCAACTATAAAAACATATTTGAATTTTCAACAAAATCTGCAAGGTTACTTATATCGTATTTGAGATAACACCCTCTTAGCTTCATGATCAATTCAAATTATCAGTTTCATTATTAATGTCGGAAATTTAAAAAATAAACCAACATGAGAGAAATATAATACAAGTCAGGCTTTGGTCCAAGTACATTTTGTCAAGTACAAGTACTTTATGAAAACTTGCATATATATATATATATATAATATTAATATATATATATATATAATAATATATATATATTAGATATATATATATAATAATAGTATAATATATATATATATATAATATATATATATATAGTGTATATATATTATATATATATATATATTATATATATATAATATTATAATATATATATATAATATATAATATATTATAATATTATATATATATATATATATATCATATAATATATATATATATACTATATATATATTAACTATATTATAGATATTTATATAATGTGAATGTGATATGTGTGTAGTATGATGGGGCGAAGGATATTAATGAGTTAATTATATATTTTGGAGTGAATTTGATAGTTATTATATGCCAATGAGAAGTAATGGAGAGTGAGAAAGTGAGTTAATTAGATGTTTAAATCTATGCCATGATATATAATGGAATAAATATTTAACTTGCGGATATCTAATTTTAATTTTGTAACGATACTATCGCCCTCTTGCGGGTGAGATTTGAAAGTTGTGTTAATAAGAGCGTATATAATTAGTGAAGTAGTAATAATATATTTTCCTAAATAGGTAATTGGTAGTATAATACTATATTATAAGATCTATGTAATTATGTCTTTGTAGTACTAAAGTCGTACAGGTAAGGCGATATGATATATGAAGGGTTGAGTAACCTGTCTCAAAATATTACTTATCTAAAACGAAATCGGACAGTATTAAACTTACTTGGGATTTGTTGTGTTATTATATATGACATTGGGGATATTTCCTTATTAATCTTTGTTTCCTCCAGTCTGGGAACGCTTGAATTTCTCGGTGAATCGATAGCAGTGAGTAGTGATGCCCCCATCTCAGCGCCCACTTTTGGAATACGAGCTCTGAGATGTCCTTATCAGCGTAGCTGAAAGGACACGTGTGTTTTAGAGGAGATAAGTGATATAGATTTTCCTGATATGTGTAATTGTCTAAGTTATGTGTTCTCATTATTATAGGTGCTGTCGCGTCTAGAGGATGTGAGTTTGCGACTCCAAATATCGCATCAACATTGAAAAATACATTATATTATTATTATTTGAGAAAATTAGATTGTAGTGAGAGAAGATATATTACATTTGCAAAAAATTCGGTTTCTCTGATGAATTTATATGGCGAAAACCACGAAACATTAGGTCATAATTATATGGGATAAGCTTACCGCATCTCCGAACTCCGACTCCGACTACATCAACACACAGACACCGGTCTTTCGCTGACTACCGACTCCGACTTACCGGTTCTTCCGCTCTCTGCTCCGGCTGCTCGCGTGTCCAGCGGTGACGGGATCTTGGATATCAGACTAGTCGGTTGAAGGTGGATGAAGTTCGTCTGGTTTTAAAGAATGTATATAATGTTATTCTAAAAATTAGTATATTTATTGTTTATATTATTATATATTATATTAGAGTGATTATTTATTAATATCAAGTTATGTTATCTATTGATTTTATTAGTGCCCTTATTATGTAAATTCTTCTAAATTTATATATATTAAGTTGAATTAGTTATTATTATATTTGATATAAATAATTTAAGAATTGGATGGGTATTATTATTTTTTGTTATTATTCCGCCGCTGGTTTCTGGCTTCGCACGGTTCCGAGTCGATAATTATATCTACATTGGGTTAGAGGTGTATCGCTATCTGGCGTTAAAATTTGGAGGGGTGTTAGATGGGGAGGTAACCTCGGTCGTAGACGAGGTTACGTCCCCGTGGGTCCCCGAAGGGGACCCCACCCCCATTAAAAAATCGAAGTGTTCGTAATTGGCTTAAATTTGGTGAGAGGATTCAGAGTTGAATTTCTAGAAATACTTGGTATGTGAA
>JABUQX010092467.1:0-13387 GCA_015478945.1 Trachelipus rathkii | reverse complement strand
ACTATAAAATTATTATATCATCATAATTATATATTATAGTAATATATTATATTATATATACTATATAATAAATAATATACTCAATTATAATTATAATTATACCTATAATTATAATTATACTATAATAATTATATCATACTAAATAAATATGAGGATAATTATATATCGATAATAATATACAATTATAGTATATATAAGCGATATTATATATATATAATAGTTATCAGGATAATTATATATATATAACGTATATAAATAATATAGTATATATATATTCATATACTCACTAGACTGAGTATAACTATAATATGTATATATATAATATATATAATTTAGTCACAATAAAGGACAACTAGTAAAGTGACATTTTTTAAGAATTAGTTCGCTTACAAATGAGCAGAATCCTATTTAGGCAAATGTTCTTTTTTTTATCACGCGTATAGTATGAATTAGTTTTGGCCAAACCCTTGTCACTGTGCAGGGCAGTATTGGTGCGTTAGTTTAGTGAAAGCTGAGCGTGCCAGAGCTACATACACTTCAGGCCCTTAGCGCGACCATATAATATTGCGTACGAACCGCGTTCATTGAAACTATAAGAGGTGAGCTAGCCTTGTGCGTTGAAAAAAAATAACTTGCGGCTGCAGCGCCGGTCTCTTCTAATCCAGTATAACTCATCTTTTTCATTTATATGTAAGCCGTTCTTCCTCGCCAAGTAGTCTCCGTAGCGAAACGGAATATGTATTGTGCGCCTCTGCCGGTAGATTGGTTAACACTAGTGCCGCGAGCTGCCACACAATATTCCAGTATCCATGTCTGTAACACGAAGTACATGCCAGTATATAAATTTGTTATCAAAGTCATTCTGCCCCTGTAATATGTCAATACCCTCCTATCCTATAGCATGCTAAATCCGCGCCGCCCACTTCAAATCACCTATATATATATATACTAAACATATATATATATATATATATATATACTATATAATTAGATATATATATATATATATATATATACTATAATATAATAACTATAATACTATATATATATAATATATATATATAATATGATATATAACTATATATAATATATAAATATATATTAATATAATATTATATATATATTAATATATATATTATATATATGAAATAATATTTTTCTATAAAAGTATGTGTAAAAACGAGCTATATCAAATTCAATTTTATCTGAAGCTTAACTTTTAAGATGAAATTACATTCTTGATTCTGCCGATAATTAATTGTTTTATTATTATTATATTTATTCATTATTATTATTATTATTATATTTATTATTCATTGCATTATTTTATTATTATTATTATTATTATTTATTATTATTATTATTATTATTATTATATATTATTATTATTATATACTTATTATTATATTATTTTGCTGCTATACAATTGTTACATCCTATGGTATTTGATTAGTAAAATATATATATAAATATATATATATATATATATATATATATATATATATAATATGATATTATATAATATATATATAATATATTAATATATAAATATATATATATTATATATATATAATCAGTATAATATATTAGGATGTAGGTCGATATTACCTTTTTTTTGTATGATCCGCTGCGGTATAGTGTGCCAATGAGTTAAACTACCCTAGAAATAAGTACCAAAACACAATTCTTAGCTCCTTTCCACAAACATGCGTGCTTATATTGGAAATTCAAGTCTACATATGATGACGCCATTCTGTGAGTCCGTGTTGTCGCCCGATCAAGCAACCCATATTACACAGCTATATCATATAATTATATATATATATATTTATATTTATATATATATATATATATATATATATTATAATAGATATATATTATATTATATATATAATATATATATATCAATATATATATATATATATTTATAATATATATATATATATATATATATATAATAAATACTTATATAATATATATATATATATATTATATACTATACAATATTAATATATATATATATATATATATAGTAGATAGTTATAACTACTATATATATAATATATAAATATATATATTATATATATATATGATATAAATTATAGTATTATATATATATATATATATATATATATATATATATATATATATATAATTATATACTGATATAATATATATAATATATTATATATATATATAATATATTATACATAATATTCATATATTTGGTTTAAATTCAGCATATATTAGATAAATATAGTGGGACCCAAGTGAATTATTAATGTGTGAACCTAGTACGTATAGACAAATCATTAAGTTATTATCATTTTATGTATTTAAATCCTGGTTCTGACTTTATAAGTAAAATTTACCAAATTTTCAATGACGTAAAATCTATATGGAGAATGCAATCAAGGCTTCCTCTTTACAACGCTCTCTCTTCAAAAAGTTAAAATCTTTAACTGTAGTGAAGATATTAACGCAAAAACATGCGAAATGTCACTGCCCAAAAGAATCCCGATTCAAAATTAGATAGACTTTTTTTCATATTCTGTGCGTGCACTTGTCCTTTCGGACGTTAAGCACTCTATGATAGTGGAGGTAACTGCAACCATTGAAAAATTGTGAACAGTCCCACAATACATGCGTTTGATCTAATGATGCAAAATTTAATAAAAAGACAGAGCATATCTACTGTAGCATCAAGATGGGAAACTGGATGAAAGGGCTACCAACTTTCATCATATCGAATCCTATAAAACGACATAGAGCTTAGATTATCCGATGCCTGTTTTATCGGGCGTGGTGAAACAGGTCAAGTCAGGGGAAATGCATTCAGTAGCTTAGATCATCACAGGAATGAGCTCTTCTTCTTCTTCTCTACTATCGCAGATATTTATCGTTGTTCCTATTTATCTTAGTCTTTTTATTTTATATTAGCAATTGCTTACATCAAAGTTTCTTTCTTTCAGAAGAGATCGCCTGGCAGCCAAGCAAAATTCCTTCAACAGAATATAACACACTTCATTCAACTACCCAGATACGATATGGAACTCGTCAGAGGTGAATGTTCGTCTAAATCTTGGTGCAGTTCTTGCTAATGCATTAATTCATAGCTATAAAATAATTTACCGAGGCAATAAAATGACTTTTCAACCCAAAATAATGTCGACAAAGATGCAAAGTTAAGACAGACAAAAGCCAAGGTTGTTTGTCAATGCTTGTATGTGAACATGATGCATCACTATAAAAGCACCACCTAGAACTTGACAGTAGTTTTTTGCATGGAAAGCATTGACAAAACACTTTAACAATATGAATATACAGTTCCTAATAGGATTCAGCTGTATGAAAATGTGATTTCATTCAGAAATCATCTTGAATTCACTACTAAGATGAGACAAACCAAGCTACCTATTATACACATCGAACTGTCCCTACATCTACACTGTGGCAAACTGCTTGCCTGAAATTTTAGCGATAGTAAGAGTTAATAGGGCATTGATAGTATTCAGGCATATCCTTCTGATAATACTCCTGTCAAACAGTCAAACAATGGCTTAGGTACAACTTGAAAGTATTAATGGACACAAAACTGCATACCCAAGTTTGTACGCACATCAAATAACTTTCCATTACGCAGCTCTTTCAAAAGCTTGACCTAATAAACAACTGCGACCCCAATACCATTCCGGTGGACCACTTGGCAAGATGCACTGCGAATATTCACGCAAGAACCGTATTAGTGGTAAATCTATAGAAACCCAAATCATGACGCATTCTGAGGTGGAGTGACCTTAAAGCCATCTTAAATGCATCCAAGCACTTCTGTTTAATTACTGTCATGTAAGTATTTGATCTGGAAACATATGAAAATAGATTGGGTATCCATGAAATTGGATCCATCAACAGCCGATGCTAACTTTGCCTATAAGACTACTTGTTTATATCACTCCGCGGCCGCATAGTTCTCCATCCGAAAGATCTGACTAAATTATTACATTATATTGTTAATATATTGCACCAGCATGTTGAAATTAAGCTATATGAATCCAAGTCTCTTTGTATTCTTTTCAGTTCATTACAGCTTAATCTGTCCCCAATTAATGATGTGAAACGCATTGTACAGAAAAACATTCAAGGCAACGCCTATTGCCTACTTCCTGAAAATTTTCTTTATGCAATGGTTAAAGATGAAGAACATGAAATCAGAAGTCTAGGATTAGAAGCTATACTCTCTTGTAGGAACATGTATAACTGAAATCTTTGCTTTACGTAACTAGTTTTCATAAATGTAATAGAGTCCTAAATGTACAAATGCAGGAAAGACATCTACGAACATGAGAAACTATTCCAAATGTAAATTGATGTAGTTGCTGGAATGAACCTAGTAGATCTTATTCCTACATGGTTGCAGTACGCTCAACGTATGAAAACTATGTCCAAATGAAAAATCTGTTTCACTACTTTCGTTAGGCCCAACTCTTCCTCATTGTCATCCATCACATTGCTCAAACCGTTGAAAGATTCTGTGTGAAATTAGTGACATCAGTTCCTCAACATGTGTATGGGTCGATCGACATAAGTGCGAGTGGAAGATGCGTCCGTCATTTACGTTCCAAAAATCATATTACTCACAATCGCATGATGAATCATTACAATATTAAGAGTACAATGTCAAACTTACCTGCCTATAGCAAAATGTAGTCCAATTTATTATACCATGCTATATGAACTTGTTTCTTTTACCTTTACCATTCGTAAATTAATAAGCGTTGCATAGAATCATCACCTTGCACAGACACATCTATGATAAAAACCAACATATCAGTCGGATTAAATATATCATTTGTTTGAAGTACAACCAAATAACTTTGATTCCATTTCCGCAAGCAACCCTTTATTGGATTTCTCTAAAACTTTAGGAGGACATTTATTTCCATCTCCTTCAACTACCGCAACATTAACGCAGTTTGCCGGTTTTGTAATTGTCCGACCTAACACCCTCACTATATATAATACGATATTATAGTATATATATTATATATATATATATAATATATATATATATATATATATATATATATATATATATATATATATATATATATATATATATATATATATATATATATATATATATATATATATTAAATAATAAAAGCGATTTTTATTTGCAACATGAGGAAGCTCAAATTCTCAACGAATCTTTACTTTCTCCTTCTGATTTCGTTGAGACTGTTTATTTTAATGTAAGTTCTTCTTATTTTACCAGGGTGGTAAACTCCGCCTATTCTCCTGTGAATATCTATCTACTTTTCTTTTGATTTCAGGTGAAACCTGTATATATTTTTCATCTTACTAATTGTGCTATCTTGTCATTGGACGTTCATGTATACAAGGATACAAATCCTCATATAAAAACTGGAACGAAACATTTTTTCCATTCCTTCTCCCATCTTTGCTCTTGGTCTTAGATGTATTATTAGGTTGGTCATTCTGAAATTGTAATTCTCGCTATTGCAATGTGCTGTGTTTAGTTATGATATACCGTTCATACAAGCTAGCATATATTAAGTGCTTTTGTGTAAATATTATATTTTAAATTTATATTGTGGTTACCTGAGTCAATTTGAATATTTTTTTATTTATTTTTATATTGTGGTGTACCTAACCTAGATATATTTATCAAGTGATAATCATATTTCAATTTTTCTGTGATGATATTTCATGCTCCATGGTGTCTATGCTACGCATTAGAGCCACAGCGACGACTTCTTCCACATGCAGGTCTAAGACATAGATTACAAGTAATGTCGTTATACAATAAAAACATTGTTATGCAAATTAATTAAAAAAAATATTAATCAAATATAAAGAAGATTTAATATATATTATGCCTTAAAAACTGTTACTAAGCCCTATTTGTAAATATAAATATATTTATAAATTAAATCTTCCGTCTTCAATGGAATATTGAATTATGAAAGCGTGATATTCGAACAGCTGATTTTGAAGCATACAAATTTGCAAACATTTTTGCAATCATTTATTTATGAAATTATTTTAGATAAATATAAGCTTAGTTCCTTAAAGTAATTCTCTATATAATTCGTTTACATTAATAATTTATTTATTTATATATTTATGTGTGTATAATATAATATATATATAATTAATATAATAAATATATATATATATATATATATATATATATATATAATACTATAAATCAATATTTATAATAATATACTATTAATATATATATATTATATAATATATATATTATATTAGTATATTATATTAATAACTATATATATATATATAATATAATAAATAATAATAATAATATATATATATATTATATATAATATATATAATAATATATATATATATATATAGTAAATAATAATATAATATATATAATATATATATAATATATTATATATATATAATAGTATATATATATATCATATATATATTATATGTATATATATATATAATTAATATATATATAATATATATAATATATATATAATATATAATATATAATAATAAATCATATAAAACTCCCAGACAGAACTCTCGCCCGTCAGTTCGGTCCATCGTCAGTCACCTTCTTGCCTGAACTCACAAACCTAGAACCACATCAGAAGCCTATTTCTCGCGCAACGTTTTAGTATTGCATCTCGAGTATAACGCTCTCAGTAGTTTTTCGCACCTTTCAAGTAGAACTAGCATCTTCTCCCATTAGGTCTCAAAACTCGCCTTCCTAGAGCTCTCCAGAGAAGCTTAGCTTTCGCGGCATAAGATACAACGCTGGTCTAAGAGTAATGCAAGCAAAAGGAAAGGACCGGTTGCTAGCCCTGTGCGCCTAACCATGCCGCAGAAGATCTTCATATGATCTGACCCCGACGAAACATCCAATCATTAATCTTCATCGATATTATTATTATTATTATACAAAAAAATTCTTAATTTCATTCATAAACTTCCCTAAATGACATAATTAAATACGACCCAAATTAGACACTTATTAATTAAAAACATAAATTGGGCACACAATTATTAATTAAAAACACATTACAAATTAGACACAAAATATTATTTGAAAACATATAATAAGACAGGAATATAAATTTTGAAGCTCCTCTTCTTAAGTTTTTAAATATTAATTGACTTGATTTTTATTTGATTGTTAATTTCGAATATTATCAAAATGAAATTTTTTTAAAATTTTATTCCCAGCTTCGTGGTAAAATTTCGTTCTTCACGTCTAAACAATAAAATGCGGCTCTCAATAATACCATCAGTAACGTCTCTATCGATACATCATCTTCTTACCTCTTTTCCAGAACCCTTCTTTAGATTCTTCTCGAATATAATAGTATATATATTTAATATATATATATATATTATTATAGTATATATATATATAACATAAACTAATATATTTACAATTATCTGATCTATATATATTATATATATATAATATATCATATAGATGTAAATATCCATAGTTAATCGCCCAGTTAGAAATGTAAATAAAGAAAAAAATATAATGGAGATTAAAGAACAATACTGCCTCTCTGGGATTAAACGCACCGCCTTGCGAATTGAGGACAATTACCCGATGCTATACAACCTGAGCTATCCTTATATATATATATATATAATAGAATAATATATATATATATATATAATATATATTATACAATCAGCATAAATATAATATAATATCATATAATATATATAATTATATATATAATATATATATATACATATATATATTCCTAATATAATATATATAGGTATATATTTTTTAAAAAGAGTATGTTCATTTCTCTTATTTTTTTATTAAAGTTTAATTTTTCCCAGGTCATGTCGCAATCATTTCCACGTTTATATTATTTATTCAAATATTTATTCTTGCTTCGATAATTAAAAGAGAATTTGTGAAGGTGTGCAATCGAGTTTGACGAGATCCTCAGTAAAATTGACTGATAATAGAATACTATAGTCTTCAGTTGCCTGTTATACTTGGTAAAAAAGAACTCGGCGTTCATATAACACTGACTGGTTGATTTCACGCACTGGAGTTGAGATATTTCCTTTGTCAATTTGTCTTTGACTCACAGAACCATAAATGCCCCATCCAGAGTAGCGTCAAATTACTGTAGAATAGGACGGAAAATTACCTTCTGATTTAGATGAATTTGTCTTGGTCCTGGCCCACAGACAATTGATCGTAAATGTAATAAGTAGCACAAAATGTCCATATTTTAGCCAACAACGATGTCTGTGCACTGTGACTTGCGTTTGCCGGCTGCAATGCGACACCACCAATTCCAGTAATCCCGGTGAGTGCCCAGTTTGTTAGAGTGTAAAGTCTCGTTATGCGGTACGCTAATATTGCCAAAAGTAGAGATATGCAATTAAAATAACGAAAGAATGGTTACGTGCCAGTGCGATGCCTGTGTCGGATATATACGGATAGACAATTACGGAAACTGTACTCGCCTACCGTCCCGAAATGTACACAGAGTTAACACGCATTCAGCATTCTATAGTAGGCAATTATCATGTTTTTCAAAAGGCTAAACGTGCACACACACAAAAATACGTTAAATATAGCAAGCCCATGCCAGATAACATTCATAAGAACAATTGAAAGCATCGGAGCGGAACACATTAAAATAATTTCCACTTTATTCGGAATACTTTGGCAGTTTAATTAGCATACGTCCTAATATATTTAATAATAATAGACAATAATAATAATAATAACTAATATATAATAATAATAATAATAATAATTAATAATAAATACTAATAAATAATACATAAACTTAATAATAATATAATACATAATAATAAAAAATATCATATAATATAATAGCATTATAATAATAATCAATAATAATAACTTAATAATGAATATAATAATAATATAATCAATAGATTAATAAATAATATAATAATAATAAAAAATGACATTAATACAATAATATAATAATAATTAATAATAGATTACTGAAATGCAATATAGGTGTTTCTATAACATCAAAAGCGTTATGACCAGATTTCCTTGACAGTCCCTCCTCCTTCATCAAAGTCCTATTACATGCAGTAAAAACGAGCTAGCGTCAAGAGTCTAGGTATTCGAACAGTGATTGAATCATAATAATAATTAATAAATAATAATCAATAATCCAATAATAATAATTAATAATAATAAGATATAATATTAAATGAATAATAATAATAATCAATTAAATAAATAATAATAATACTAATAAATAATAAAGGACTACATTTTATTTAGAGGTTGTGTTAAGTTCCGAGAAAATGAAGAGTATATTTAACCTATGCCAATTGGAAGAATGCGTAGTCATTATGTTTATTTTTGTACAATCTGAAAGATTACACTCCTGAATGTTTGCCGTGCTCTCAGCACAAGAGAACAATTAAGATATAATTATAGAAGAGATAAGAGAAATAAACAACTGAAGCTTAGAATTTTCATAGATTTTCTAGTAAAAAACAAAAATTCTAGAATTAAACACTGGATCACAAATTTCTTAGATATCTATAAAGAAGGTATAAACTGCTCAAGATTGTACGGTAGCTGGAATATCAGTACTCTCTAAAAAATTAAAATATAGATTAACACCATTAGAAAGCTCATACATAAAGGATAATAGCCTTCTAAATACTTGCAGCTCATAGTTTTCCTACATTGAGAAAATATGAGCAATATTTTGAATTTATATCACAGTTAACACCTTTTCCAAAATAATGGCAACATAGAAAATCTTAAAAACCCCACATAAAAAAAATATCCAAAATTTAGCGCGTAAGTCTCATAGACTTTAGCCAATGTAACGGATAAGTACTATCTAGAGTTCATAAATATAATACAGATTCTTATGAAAACAGTCCTAGGATGTCCTAGATTTTGTAAGGGCGAAAGCGAAATATTTTGAAGATTGTGGGTAAAACAATGGATCCCCAAATTTAGCAAGATCAATGCTCATTCCAGAAATCTTACATCTATAAGTAAGTAGCTACTAGAATTGCGATGTAATAATAAGAGCTCTAGAATTAGAACTAAATTAATACTCAAGCACTAAATGAGAGAATCATTGCCTACTAGTTTTATCATTTTCTTTTTGCAGACATAGTATAGATCAATAAAGAACCAACCATGTAGAGATGATATTTGATTATTGATTACTTTCAAAGTTAAAATTAATCATACAAAGAAGGACATAGGGTTGATCAAAGCAATTTAAATTCCATTTAACTTTCAAGTTTGTTCTATTTGCCAAATGCTCAGTTTTGAATTTTTATATTAACATTTTGGTTATTTTCATTTAAAAATTTAAATTCTGCCAATGAAGCTCCTTTCCTCTCTTTCTCTATAATAATATATAAAGAAATGAGGACAGTTAAATTGCCAGAAGCTTCTAATGATTTATGATTTAACTTACACTTGAATATACTGACTTAACTACCGGCTACCGTTGATATAGCGACAGAGTCGTATGCACAGGCCCGTGAGTTCCCTAGTCCGATTCTGTGGGTAGAATTCACCCTAGAAAGTTCCTCTCCTAAATAGGCTATGCCCGCTGAGCGTCCTGAACCGTATTAAAAAAAAACGTGCAGTCGCTTCAAGTAAATTCCTGCGACGACTGATAAATCACTGATTCGATATTTTAACTCTTACTTACTTCATCCATCATTGGCGTTTACGGCCGAAAGAAAAAAAATTTCGCTTTCAAATTTCAACTGTCACATGACGCTGCAATCAAAAATCATTCCTAACCAGTGGTGTCATTCCCCTCTAATTCTGCAATCGTAAATATTGAATATCGATAAAGAAAGAATAAGCATCTATAAATAATAACATTACATTTCCGATAGTTATAAATTAATAAAATAAGTCATAAAATCACCCCGGTTTAAAACAAAAAAAAAAAAATAAATATAAAAAAAAATAAATAAATAAGAAAAAGTAGAAAAATCTAAAAAAAAAAATTGAAATATATCAATACCACAACTTTACTGTACTCAACACATACGTAATTTTTAAATTTATAAAAAATTTTTGCCTTTTTTCTTTACTTCCAACAATTTTATTCTTCCATTAATTTTTTATTTTTTTTTTTCTTAATTTTATTTGGCTAAATAATAAAAAGTTCGAGTTTAATTTGCAAATACTTCGAGAACGGAGCAGAAAGACATCTGCTTCCTGTAGAATATGGAACTTAGAAAGCCTTGTTGTCTTTAATAAAAATGTTATATATATATACTAAATATATATATAATAATATATATAGCTATAATAAGTATATATTAAATATATATATATAAATATATTATATATATATGATAGTATATATATAATATATATTATATATATATAATATAACTATTACATATATATATAGTATATTATATATTATTATACTAATATACTATATATAATATATATAGGCCTACTATATATATCTATATATTATATATATATATATATATATATATATATAATATACATATATATATATAATATAATATATATAATATTATGGGTGTGTCTGTGCTGTGTGTTGATTGTGTATAGGTCGGTGTGTAGCAGTGTTTTTGTGTGTATAAGTGTGTGATGTAGGTGTGTGCTGTGCGTGTTTCCTGCGGGATCCTTAAGGAATTTATTTTCAAACCACTCTAGCTTGATGCAGTTCTATCTAAGGCATGCCTTCTTCATCCTTGTGTGGAATACATCATTTCTTCTGAAGTGGTCTACGCCTCACCGATTTGTCTTGATGGTATCGCCCCAGATAACTTTCGCGTCGCTTTAATCTCTACCACCCTCACTGCCCTCCTTCTTCCTCCCTGCATTTCCCCCCCCCTCTTTCTACTGATTTGCACACTTTCTGAGTCGTAGTATCTTGGGCATGTCGGACATTGTCAACCTTGTTTTATATATATATATATACCGTATATATATATATATATATATATATATATATTATATATATATATATATATATAATATCTATATTATATGGTATATACTACTATATATATATATTTATATATATATACTAAATATATATATATATAAACGATATATACTATATATCATGAATCAGACATTCCACACTTTTTTCAAAAATGACTTTTTAAAAAAAAAGAAGTGTGCCTTCAATAAACCCCTTGCTTGCCTAAAGCGACCTAACAAAATGTATAAACTAATAAACAAAAAAAAAAAAAAAAAAAAAAAAAAAAAAAAAGTTAAAAAAAAGTGGAAATAACTCAAAGTAATACCTCGAAACAGTCAGAAACAGAAAAATGAAATTAATTGCTCCGAGTAAGTTTGCGGCTTTTGAATTTTTTTTTTTTTCTTTTTTTTGGTTTTTTTTTTCTTTTTTTTTTTTGTTTCTTATTTGAGCAATTTTACTCGTTAATCTCCTTACAATGGGTAATGAAATAACGAAAAAGCTCCATTGTCTCGAGAGAAAAAGATGCCAAAATACAGCTTAATTTACGCAAAAAAAGAAAAACAGAAAAAAAACAATTCTGTATTATTTGTTTTAGACTTTGTGTAAAATTTGAATAAACAACCTTTTTAAGGGCTTTTAGTTATTATACCTGCCTTCATATAGTATTGATTACTTATGTATGTTGTTTATAATTTAGCTGCCTGCATTATAAAACATACTTAATGAGAAAAGCTTTGCAGGGTAATGAGTAATTTAATTCCCGCTTACTGTCTTTTATCCACTGAATATAATCTTCACTTTCACTGGCATTAACTACGAACTAATTATTTTGTGGTATATATATATATAATATATATATATATATATATATATATATATTATAGTAATAATATAATGTATATATATAGTATATATAGATATTATATATATAATCTAAATATATATATATAAAGTATATATTTATATATTACTAATATAATATATTTAAATATATATATATATATTTATTTATATATATAATATATATTATATTATATATATATATAATAGTATATTATACTATATTATATATATATATATATATATATAATGATAATATTATATATATATATATATATAATATATATATTAAATTATATATATAAATATGTATATATATATATATATATAATATATATATATATATATATACTATACTATATAATATATAGTATATATAGTATACATATAATATATATATATATATAGGTGATAATTGGTTTAGAGCCACAACTATCATCAATCATATCTTCCAAAAACTACAATACCACGGGAAAGAGGAATACATTGTCTGGAATGTGGTCCAATTTTAGGAGAAAATGTAAAAAAAAAAAAAAAAAATG
>JABUQX010092465.1:20000-27851 GCA_015478945.1 Trachelipus rathkii | reverse complement strand
TTGGCTGATAAGTATTGCTTGCATGTAAAGATAAAATTAAGATTGTTGGGTTCATCTTCAAGACTGGAACAGATCCCGCCATTTTCCATTCATGTTATAATTAAAAAAATATGAAGATAAAGTAATAATAATATAGTATTCTATTATATTATATTATATTATATATATATATATATATTATAGTATATATTAATATAGTATATATATATATATATATATATATATTTAATTAATAAATATATATATATATCTATATATTTATATATTATATATATTATTATATAATCTATATATTACTATATATAATAATACTTTATAATAAGTATATATATATATAATTTGCTTGTGTAGTGTGTGTGTGTGTGTGTGTGTGATGTGTGTGGGTGGGTAGGTGTGTGTGTTGTGAAGCTTAAATTTTTCTTTCAAATTGATACTTCTTTTGTCGTATTGATTTTATTTTCAGTAAAATAGAAAAGAATTAGAATTAATTCGATTTCTATTTATCGATTTTCTTTGTTTCACAATTATATTAGATATATCGAGCGCCAATTCCAAATGACCTACTAAGAGACTCCATTATTATATATAATATAATAAATAAACTATTATTTATATATGTTATAATATAATATATTACTATAATATATTAATATCATAATCATAATATATAGTAGATATAACATAATATTTATGTTTTCGCCCAGCGTCCCGAAAGCAACTATGCTGTAAACTAAACAACTATAACACGCGCTACCGGAAAGAATAAATACATTCTTGAATTTCAGCAACATTTCATGCGAGACTTTAAAGAAAAGGACATTTTCGCTAATTTTATCTAATAACACTTAAATAATTAGTCATCATCTTAGGTCTGACAAGCGTAGGTCTGCGTAAGTTCCCATAATTCTGCAGCAGTAGGAGAGCCAAGAGGTTATCCAAATAGTATGTTTTTTTATTATGCTCCGGACAAAATGTTAATGTTTTTTATTTTCATTTTTAGGCGGGTTAGAGCCCACGGGGGAGACGAGGGGATGAAGTCACCGCGTCGTCTCCGGTAGGACCCGAGAACCGCCGACTTCTGCTTATAGCTTTGTGGTTTTAACTCCTTGGGGTACTTTTAGTTAAAAAAATCACTTTTCCACGACTTCGACGCTCCCTCGGAGCGATAGAGCTCTTTCGTTCTTCTTCTCATAAACGATAATTATCATGCAGTTTTTGCTCAAGCATTTTAACAATTTTAAATTTTCTGAAGTGTGAATCTTTTTGTAAAATTGATAAAAATGTAAATATTTTGTGTGTAACCGTAATAGGTTTATCTTTAGAAGTCACAAGTATGTGGCTTTCGAAGACCAACCCAAGCACACAATTGCAATATCTGACCTATATTTAACAAATATTTTAGTTATACATAGTATTATATAAATAAATACTAAACATATATTTCATATCATATATACACTATAATACATATAATAATCTAATATATACATACACATGATATACAAATATTATAAAGCTTTCTAAATATATATATATTAATAAAATAGAGATGTGACGTACAAATGTTTTTCAATAACATTTCTAAATATATTGCTCTGCTACTTAAATATATACCAAACGATAATTTTTCAAACTTTGTATCCAAGGATTATTTGATTAACTTTCTTTCTAGCTATCTTTACTTATTAGCTTTGTCATATATTTGGAATCTTTGAATCGTGGCTACTGTCAAAATATATAGTAAGATTCAAAAAAAATGGGTCTGAAGGACTCATTAGGTGACTACCGCATGAAATAATTGATGACTACAACAAAACGAGTTAATACAGGAGCATAGATACGGTGCAAGGGGTTCAATATATTGATAACAAGGACATAAAACTATTTTAAAAAAAAATAAATAACGAATGGCGTTCCATATAATTAAAATAATACCAAGTTAAAATAAACGCAAATCCTATAGTTCAGTCATATAATATGCAAGTTATTATATAACCAAAGGGTATAGTAAATGACCACAAAAAATAAGATGCTCAAATATGCTGATGAAATGATTCAAAATATTAACTTAATGAAAGACGTCATTGTTTCAAGATATTGAAAAAAAAACAAGCATGTATACACTATGCTATTACACCAAACGACGAAATAAAAAAAAAAATCCAATAACTGAACAGTGCACGTTACTTCGAAAAACTCCCATTTAGGCATCCCGAAAGAGTATCGATACAAATATTATATCGATTATATTTTTAACAAATAGTATATTTTTAACAAATATCGATATTTATTTACATATCAGTATCTCCACTCCCCATCTCAAGAATCTCGAAATTGTTTGTAATTAGAAAAGAAAAAACAAAACAATTACTAATAACTTTAGATTTTAAACTTTACTTTAAAACAAAATGTTTTCTAGGAAAAAAAATCTTTAAAAAGAATTTACCATCAAAACGTTAAAAGTATTTAACAACGCAGGTGTATAATTTTTACTTACTGTTAACATCAACAGGTAAGACAATACAGTTAAATTCTCAGCGTATTCCACTCCTTGATCTTTACATAAAATATTACCAAAGATATAAAACACTTATTTACAAAAACATAACCGCAGGTGGAAAACATACACAAAGCACTTTGCAAGCGATCACAATACTATACAGAAATTTCATTTAACGGTTTTCCTTTCGTCGTAAATTTTTTACATAAATTACGTCACCAAAATATCGTCTGCCAGACATAAAGCGAATACACAGATCTCATTCTATGAATAATGTATAAAAATCAAGCAAGAAATGGAAAACATCACTTCAAATATGAAGACAAAATATCTTAGTTTCATTTTGAACCAATCATGCATCATAATATTTTAGAAACGATGCGCAGACTTTAAATTAATCAAGAAATTGTCAAGGGTTAAAATACCTGCATATCACAACGAGTAGGTGGAGTCAAAATAAGACACCTTGATAATTACCTTACGAGAGAATAAAAAAATAAAACTTTATGAATATTGGATTTCAGATTCTCTGCCGAAAAAAACATATAAAAAGGAAGGTCCATCTGCAAGAAAGCTCAAGAGGGTAACAAATACCACCATCCCGAAATTAAAATAGATTTTATAAAAACTTACAAAAACATCTGACATATCAATAATTTTTGATAACTCACTAAAGTCTCTTAAATAATAATTAATTATATATAAAATTAATAATCATTAAATTAAATTAAATTGATATAATTAAATAATATATATAATAATCAATTAAATTAAATATTATAATATTAAATTAATATAATTATATAAATATATAATAAAATTATATATATTAAATTAAATAAATTAAATTAATAATAATAATAATATATTAAAATAATAATTAATAATTAATAATTAATATTTAATGTGAGAAAATATATTGAAAGAGACATGAATTTTAGTAGAGTGTACACAGTTAATGATTTATCTCTTAGGTCAACTTAAGTGCTGTTCTCATCTATACAGAATATGTATATAATAATAATAATATATAAAATAAAAGAGAAACTAAAAATAGGAAACTTAAAAACTGTAAGGTTATCTCCAGATTTATGCAGATGAATTATAAACAAATAATATTGGCGGTACTTAACCTAGTATATATCTAGTGAAAAGGAATTAAATTAGGATGTGAGAATGTTCAAATATATAAGATTATATAAAAGATTAATAAGGAAGCTGTATAGCAAGTGTTAGCCATATATGAAAAGGTAAGAGAACCTAATATATAATATAATCATGTAACTAATAATAATAATATATATATATATACTAATTAAATATATATATATCACATGGTTATCAGATCGTGCTTATGTATCTTCATAGCCATATTACCAGGCTATATTAAGACATTGCTATCGGTGAGTAGGTGTGAAAAATGATTTCTCGGTTCTCCTATCATCACTTATATATAATATAAATATATATACTATATATATATATATATATAATTTATATATAATACTATATATATATATATATATATACACTATTACTATCTATATATATGACTAATTTTATCAATAATTCAGATATATATATACTAATATAGAAATACTGAGTTGAGCATGAGGTAATATATATTATATACTTATACTATACTACAACAATACTATAATATACTTTATTATATTACCATAAATAAATTTATAACAATAAAAATAGTAAATGATACCCCAATAAATATATATATATATAATCACTAAAATATATATATATAATATAAATATATATAAGGCATCAGCCCTATGAGTAGCTTTCATTACTAATAAACGAATATAAAGTTGAGAGCTATATAACAATCCTTATATAGTATCCCTTACTGACAATAATTCCTTTATATCATAGAGTGTATTACCCTATTGACCAAATAAATATAAAAAACCTACAATTCCTAATAATTGCACTATATACTGTAATATCTGACTTTTTCCTATACTATTTCATAATATTTACGATATCTTATGTAATGTAATATTTATTCATTAGTATAATTCTTATATAAAGTACAACTGAAAAAGGTCACAATCCTCTACTATTATAAAAGCCTATATATATCATAGCTAATTTTCCTACTATACTTTTATATCTAAACCTATATGTAACCTTATGAGGAATACCGTAATCTGAGGGATTTACCTATTACTATATCTCACTTACCAATATACTCCAGTGATGTCGCTATATATATATATGCCTATATTATTTATATACTGTATGATTAAGGTTAATACTTTATGTGGGATGGCAATTATGGGCCCCTGAATAAATCTATGAGGAACGGTTTAAGGTATATATATAAATAGTATAGCCTACGTGAGGGTGATATCCCGGAATTAGGCATTCCTATCCCTACAAGTTTTGAGGAAAGTGGCTTATCCGTGCTTACATATTATCCTCACTCTACTACGTATAATTCAAAATACCCTTACGGCAATTCTCTTTAAAATTTCACTATTATGGACCTAAAAATCACTATAAATTTGTTAATTCTTAATCCTACAAATTACACATAATAAAGATCACTTTCCCAACCTTCAGAATTAGATTAATTGGAGATAAAGTAATAATAATAATATAAGCATATACAATATCCATAGTTGGCATCGAAAAAAATAATTCTAGAGAGAATAATTAATATTACTTTAATCCTATATCCCATGGTTACATGAATTAATATATTTAATAATCTAAATAATAATAATAAAATACATTTATATTAATAATAACACTCTAAAATATAATCTACATACATAATAAATGTATAATGTTAAGATCCTTTTGAAAACCATGCTTATCACTAAATCATAATCTCAATCAATTTATATATATTTAATTAATAGAAATAATAAAGTCAGTTGGTAATAACTGAAGTGAATAAATAATAATAATAATAATACACACTCTTAATAATTCAACTGATATTCCTGAGGAGTCCCAATATAATAATATGCATATTTCGGAGATATAGATCTACATAATGAAAGTAAATCATACTTGGATAAAAATAAAATAATAATAAACTACAATAATAATATTTTTATATTAACAACTGAAAAATTTCAACAAAGTTAGATATTCGACTAACTCACATTTATCAAATAAAAATAATAATTAGTAATGATACTTATTATTTATTATTATCACACTAACTCGTATCTTTAGATAGAAGCGCCAGCTACGGGGAGAACACTACCGAGTCATTGTGTTATATTATTATTGTCGCTACAGAGAGACATATAGTTACCTCATAAAATGACATTTGACCGAAAGGAGAAAAAATAATACACAATAACTATTTATACTTCTCTCTACTATATAGCTTCACCTCATATATAGGGTTTAAACCTTATTCTTCTTATCATTTGCTATATATCACTTAATGATTACTAATATATTGTTTTCTTATTCATAGTGTCTGGATGGCAGTATCATAAAAGTAGAGTAAGGTATTATTTTCACTCTCAGTCAGGTCTAATGTCTATTCTTCTTTTTCACTGTTAGCCTGTTTAAATATCTGTCAGTTCACTTCAATGTCTGTCTCCAACTATCTGTCTGCGTGCCTATCTGTCAATTTAATTAGGTTAGTTACTTATTCTTTCTCATTCTGAGGGCCGATACTAGTGCTGCAGTACATTCGAGAATCACTAAAGAGACTAATTAGGCTTAACTAATTATCCATTATAATACTTTTACAACTCATCATCACTTACTTGGGCTTTTACATAAATACAAAAAAATATAAAAGTATTTGGAATAAATATATATATTACACTAACATCACTAATAAACGGAGTTTAGTCTCCACTCTTGGCGCGAGCGTATTCCTTCTACAGGAGAACCTTCAGTCGAGGTACGTTTACTTGTCTGATCATGATAAAAACTAGGCCGAGACTTTGTAAATATATTCCATCTCTATATAATTCAGAAATTAATAATATAATGACAATTCCCAGGCTATGATTTGAAAGATTGGTCCCAAAAATTCGTAGTCGTCATTCATTCTTGTTACTCATGGTATTCAAGTCGAAGGCTGTTTTCTTGAATTACTTATCAAGACGCATGCGCAGCTTGTGTTCTTCGTGCTCTCTTTCATCCTTTTTAGCGGCAATTCTTCTTTCTTCAGCATCCTTCTCTGCAGCAATTATGTGCTCTTCTGCCTGTTTCAGAGCTTCACGTTCACGTGCTCTCTTCTTTCTTCAAAAATTAGCTGCCTCTGCCCCAGTGACTCCCAGACCCTTACACAGTTCAATCAGAGTGTCGATACTTGCCATTGTATAACATTCTTTTCAAAATATATAGCACAATAGTCACGAGAAATACTTTCAAAAAGTACTTAAACCAAGCTATCTCGCTTAAATAGCTCATGTTTGAAATTAAATTAATCAAAAGAGAAATAGTCAATCGGTGCTTATTCAAACACATTCTGCACTAGAGTATCTCCACAACGAGTAGGTGGTGTCAAAACAGTACACCTTGCTAATTACCTTACGAGAGAATAAAAAAAATATTACAACTTGGGAAAAAATATAAAAAAAGAAATGTTTTCTGCCAAAACAAAACCACACCTTTTAAATGTTAAGAGTTTACAAAGACAAACATTTATATATATATGTATTATAGAGAGATGGGGCACTTTAAAATCCCATCGAGCGTCATATATATAATACTCACCCTATATATATATATAAATAATATACTTATTATACGTATATACTAGGTAATACGTACTCACCTATCTATTAAGTAGGAGCTAGAGAGGTATAGTAGTACTGTATATATATATATTCTAGCGCATTAAAGTTTTGTTGATGAAATTATGAGAGTATAAGCAATATATATCCAGGCTAGTTCGGCTTGATGGTGCTGTATTACCTTATCTTATCTCTCACCTAATCAATTTGTCATAACCACCTTATAGGGAGAATCTCTTTATCATCTATTATCTGTATTTATATACTTATATATAATATATATATAATGCTTAGAATATCATATTTATATATACTATGACTAATATTTATTTAAATAAGTCTATACGTCTGTGCCATAAGCCGTAATTTGTGCTATAAATGGAGTGAAGTAAAAGTTTTGATAAGCACGTTACTTTCAACCTATCTCACTATTACATTTAAATATAGGGCTCTGCCCTAACACGAGTGGATAAGTAGTGACAACATGAGTATAAATTATTATAATATATATATAATTAAATAAATCACTTTGGTGAGGGTATATATACAGATACTGTGGCAAATTATATAAACTGAAATCTCACTATCATTATATACTTCATATACTATATATAT
>JABUQX010092465.1:0-15000 GCA_015478945.1 Trachelipus rathkii | reverse complement strand
GAGAATGAGAACCTTATCAAAGTAAAATAAATTAGATGTGTGGTGAGAGTTCATAATAACGTAAAATAACTTATTTAATTTGGCGAAGAATCCCTGAAATGCACTTAAAGAGCTCATTCTTAAACGTTTCTGGTCAAATTACCAAGAATGAAGCCAAGAACGAGGAGTGATTATATCACGTGCGGCTGTTCAAATGGTGTCGTAATAATTCTATCTTCCGTGGAAGGTGATTGAAATTTGAAATATTTTTTATGCAATATCATTCGCTATTTTTCCTGTAGTTAATTCGATTGTTAGACCACCTATTAGCTTATTTGCGTGACAATTTTGTAAATTCACTGTATTTCTCGCAAACCACTCTATAAACACCGTCTAAAATTAGCTAACCCATCTCTTATCAAATTTAACTTTAAAGCCATATTAAAAAATAATATAACCCCCCCCCCCTTTTTGAACATTAAACTCAATTTCCTATGCACCACGTTCACCAAATTGTTATATCCTAAACAAATTATAATCTTGCCTACAAAAAAGCTAAACTCAATTTTACAATAATACCAAAAAATCATAAAAACAACCCCATCATAAAGAATTCCTCAAATACTCCATCAAACACAAAAATATATAAAAAAAAAATAAACTCTATTTACCTTTTCTCCACAGTATTTTTTCCCCTACCTTAAACACTAAAAAAAAAATCCGCGACCCCCTCCAAACCTCACACTATCCCTCTGAACAATGATTGTGACAGGGTACCCTGTATAACTGTGACTCAGTTTATATAGGAGAAACCGAATCAATCTAAAAGACGTAAATAACAACACACATTATAGACCTCCATACCGACAATCCAAAACTTCCACCCCTTAAACATTTAACACCGGTACTACAAAAAACCTACAATAATAAACATATTCACAAATGTTCTAGCTAATAGAGCCTCACATATCAATAAAATAACCTCAAAAAAGCTACAGTGAACCACATATATAAGGTCCAACCCCTCGACTATCATAGTTGCATAACACAACCTATTCCTCGAAATTTCAATCACTCTTCCCAGTAGATTACAAGTATTGACACCATATTGAACGCCGCCCTGAATACCTCATCGTTCTTCCATTTCTTATAACAACTAACTAGAAAAATAATCATCTATCAGGATCTTCGCCAAAAGTTTAATGATCTCCTTTCACACCATCAATTTTTCTTTGATAAGGTCCCATACTCTCAGAACAGTGATAAATCATCGAAATGTTAAGAACAATAAATATTTATGATTATATTTATTTCTGTGAAGAATATTATAGTGCAATGTAATAAAAACTTTTTATGACTTTTTATTTGTTTCATACAATCCTAAAGAGCTTTTCTAACAAAAATATATAATTAAATAATATAATATAATTATAATATATATATATAATATAATATATATATTAATATATTAAATAAATATATTAAGTAATATTAATATATAATATATAATAGATAAACCATAAATCAAAATAATAATATATGGAATAAAATATTATATCATTTATACTCTTACCTCATCAGATACTAATTAATCCATGTTGGGATCCACCCGGAGGATTAAATCGAGCAGTGTTTCAAGTGTTATAGGTGACCAGGAAGTTCTGCATTCGGAGCCAGGAGTCGGATTATCAACCCACACAACAGAGCTCCTATCTACTCCCCAATAACAATTTTTCAAAAACCTATGCACACAATACAATTGTGGAAAAGTACAAATTTATATTTTTATTACCATAAAGATGTACATTTTTTTTATTTGCATTTTTTTGTAGTCAATTTAAATTGTTTATTTTTAATTTTTCCCTTATATTAAAAAAAAAAATTTTTTCCAGCATTTTGGTATCTCGGACCAAATTTTCATAGACAGAGTACTGAATACACTAATATTTTCGTGAGAAACCAGTAAGTTTCATCCCCTACCGCCCAAAAACATTTAGCTTAAATGATGCAGATTATATATATTATATATATAATATAATATATATATATATATATATTAATATATATAATATAATATATATATATATATATATATATATATATATATATATATAGTGATTGCACCAATACCATGGTATCGGTAGATTTTTGAGGTATCAGTATCAGCAATTTTGAGAGTAGGAGTATCCGTAAAACTTGCTGATACCTTAAACGATACCACTCATTTATTCTTTAAAATATATATATATATATATATATAATATTATATCATATATATATATATATAAATATATATATATATATATATATATATATATATATATACCCGTAAAATGGGGGAAAACCTGTCAAAAATTGTCTTTTTTTTTTTTTTTCTGAAATCATTGAAAAATCAAAATTTTAAGTATATTATATTTAATAGTTTTTTCTCACTGTTTGGAGTTTCTTAAGTTGTGAATTAATAAAAAATAAAAATTTTGAATAAATATTTTAAATTTTTTTGAAAAATTCCATTTTCAAAAAAAATGAATTCGTGGGAAAACCGCAGTGTGTAGGGGAGAAACGGTCAATTAAATATTATACATCGTGTTTGTCCAAACTGAATTTTAATTATTAATTTAAAATGTTAAGTTAGATTTTTAATAATGTTATAGTATGAATGTGGATAGAAAAACACAACTCTAATTTATATTTTATTGACATTTTCCAAACGTGAATTTTTCCCAAAATTAATGAATTTTTATTTTCATTGTTTTATGCCAAAATAACCTTGAAAAAAAAAGAATTTATGACAAATAAATTTAATAATTTTTTCTAATAAAAAAATAATATTTTAACACTTTTTAACAAAATAGCACTTTATATTACGAGTAGGCCTATGTTTCACAAACTTGTTGACAAAAAAATTTACATTATAATTTAAATTATGACAATAATAAAATAATAATAATAAATAATAATATAATAATAATAATATAATAATTAATAATAATAATAGTATAATATTTAAAACATATTAACAAAAAAGTACTTTATATTTGACGCAGATTCGTAAAATGAAATTTTTCGGCTCAGGATTCCTTTAAAATAAAATTTGGATATTCGACTCTGACTACACTTAAACAAAATTTTTTGACTCTGGCTCCACTTACACAGGAATTTTCAACTCCTACTCTGACTTCACTTGCACAGAATTTTTGACTCCGACTCTGACTCTCACTCCCCTTGCACAGAACTTTTGTCTCCGACTCCTGGAAAATTGCATGACTCCACATAGTGCTGCTTTAATTACCAGTTGTAAGCACATTTCGTTAAAAAAATGATACAGATTGATTTGCACATTTTTTCTATCCTATACACTGGGATAGAAAAAAAATAGGTATAGAAAACATTAAACAAATGTCTTATAGTCTACCATACATAAAAATTATAAAATATTATTGAAAACTAAAAAAAAATGGACATTTTTATACAAGTTTATAATGAACGGTTTTCCCCGACGCCCGAACGGTTTTCCCCCGAAATTGAAAAAAACTTAAACTTTAAAAATAAGCTTAATATTTTAAATTTTTTACATGAAAATGTTAAAAAATAGACTTCCCAAATGCATTTAAGTCAAAATTCTGATATCTTAATTCTACGATATTACGTTTAGACTTCTTTTGCAATTAAAAAAAAAAAAAGAGTACAAAATGGGGGAAATTTTTTGACTAGTAGTGTAAGTTATTTACTTAAATTTTTACTATATATGGCTAAAATATATTCTATTTGCTTCTTAAAAAACCTTTCTCTAATGAAAAATGTTGTTTTAATTTAAAAAATATAACAATATTATAAAGTGACCGTTCTCCCCTCTGTGACCTATTTTCCCCATTGTACGTTATATATATATATATATAATATTATATATAAGGTATATATATATATATATTTATAGAGCATAAATTTATAATATTAAATAGACCGTGAAACATTAAAAAAATACATAAATATATATATATACTTATTATATTACATTTAACCATATGTCCCAAGCATGCTGTACTTAAGTGTTATGAGTTAGTTGAAAAGTTTTAGCTTATCCAACACACCACACAAAAAAGCAAGATATTGATATAGAGGTTTTCAGTATCCTTGCTTTTCAAGACTGAAAGAGAATGTATAAAAAATTTCTAGAAATTAATTGAGAGTGCAAATTTCTTCTTTTTTTAAATTTGTCACGCATCTTTTAAATATATATATATTATATATTATATATATATATATATATATTATATATATATATATTTATTATTATATATTAATATATAATATAATGTAATTAAAATAATATAATGAAATAAATAAAGAAAATTATGTTAAATATACCAAAATCTACAGTAAATTTATTCCTATTGAGTATTAAACTTATAAACAAATAAATATATATAT
Organism: Trachelipus rathkii; assembly: GCA_015478945.1. Taxonomy (NCBI): domain Eukaryota; kingdom Metazoa; phylum Arthropoda; class Malacostraca; order Isopoda; family Trachelipodidae; genus Trachelipus; species Trachelipus rathkii. The sequence continues at coordinate 10,590 of JABUQX010092465.1, read as the reverse complement.
CCAATATATAATATTAAGAATATTACTATTAAAATAATATATAAGAAAATAAACACCCTGGCCTATATATCATCGCGAGAAATTTTCTGAGATCTCCAAACCTAGCTATAAGGAAAACCGTGACTCATAATAGGGTGTGCTCTGGTCTTAGTTGCCAATATTCCCTGCTTTTACGTAGATAGTGGAAAGATAAGTTCTCAAGTTGCTGTTCGTTTTTGTTACACCACTATAAAGAAAAACTTCAATTTCCTGAATCATTTTTTAAAGTTACTTATCATATCAATACTTTGCAATATTCTTAATTCTATAAAGTTGCTATTTTCCTGTGATTGCTGATTTAGGCTTACCGTTCTTACGAAAAATGTTTTAAAACCTATAAAATAAAAATAAAGGCAAAATTTTGGTAAGCCCGTTTTAGATAATATTATAATTAATCTACAACTTTTATGCTAATCTTTAAATCTACATTTCTTTAAGCCATTCAATCTAAAAGATAATTCCCATTATTATTGTGAATATCAATATATGAATCCACCACCGTGGAGTTAAACAAAAAAATTTATCATTTCTGTGGTTGTGGAACAACTCGAGTTTCATAGTGATAGAATAATTTTCATTCTACATAAAATTCAGTGATCTCTCTAAATTCTATTCTCCAAATTCATAACACAAACTTCCACCTCACCCATATACTAGTTAAGTCTAAAATTTTGTTTATGACAGTCTAACGTTATTTATATTTTTAAATGTTGATTTTTGTTTATCCGATTAATTTAAGGTTATCGATAATTTATCAGTTTTCCCTTCAGAAAACTCAATATAACTTTCCAAACTCATTCCCTTGTGTTTATGTATCAACCCAATGAAGAATCCCAAAAAGCCAACCAAATAACCAAAGTTACGATGAATGGAAATGCTATCACAAATTAAAGTTAGATTCCCCTCCGGAGAGAGTATTATTTTATTTCGATTTAATGACAATAGAAGAAAGAACTCAACTATCGGAAAACATTTTCAAACCGTGTTTCCGAATAAAATGTACTTGTTGTATTGATTAGCTATTAACGAAAAATGGAGTCAAGCTAAGCGAAGCATAATACATCATCATACACATGCCCTCGCACAAAGATTTTGCGGTCAAAAACATTTGAAGGTCATTGTATACGGTAACTATGTGTGTCCCTGATTTAACCCGAATATGATCCTACCGATCCTTTTCATTAGTATTTTAAATTCTAGAGGATTTTTAGTTTATAGAAAAGTTCGCTTGTTTCAGAAAATAATAACATTAATAACACAACAATTTTATGTTAGAGTTAACTGTTAAAATTCACACATTAAAAAATACACGAAAGATATAAATCAATATTAACTGTAGTAATGTAAATAACATTAATAATGAACATAAGTAGGTCAACAGAACATTCAATATACCTAATAATTGTTTAAAGTGACAATGAAGATGCACATATAAGTTAAGTGCCAATTACCAATATCGCGATCTTATGACTGTATGTCTCTTCTGAATATTTGTATAAGTGCAGAATGTGGACAATCACGTTTGAAGGCTCCATACAATATGTCTAGCCACATGTGTCCTCCATTAGACTATTTTTTATTATTTTTTCTTGTCATTATTTTTACCCACCCAAAAAATGTCCTTAATTATCCATTAGTTGTATCAGTTTCTTCCCACCCTCCAGTCCACCTATCCGAATTATCTGATTGTTAAACCTACATCGCCCACATTGTAAGGAAACTCACTATAACAATCCTAGGAGTTATTCGGAAAAAACAAGATCGTAAGAAAATACTATGTAGTGTAATGAAACTATATAATGCTCACCTCCCTAAGAACATTCAAATTTTATAAACTCGAAAAGACATTTGCTCTTATGAGTAATCAAACCAATAGTTAGCAGCACCTTTATGATTGCCCAAAAAGTAATTTGAAACAACCATAGTACAAAACTTCCTCTACTCAGTCTAAAGGAGTGCTGTGTACAAAAGTATCAGTCATGAAATTTATGACACCATGTCATATCCTTATGATTAATGGCGTAAATCCGCTTGAGTGAGCTCGGCTAACACGATAATCCAGCTTGAATGTTTCCCGCCCCACTCAACGCCTAAGCCCAAAAAAGATCATCCTATAGGACCAATCATAGTTTGCAAAAAAGCGATTCAATGCTTTGTGTAGGGCCCTAACAAATTGCCTTCATCAGTCCTAGATATTGATGTTGAAGTGATCGTGGGCGATAAATAAAAATATTGTTGCTCGGCCAAAGCCTGTCAAATCTGTGTGCGTAAATCCCCCTGTTTTTTATGTTCTAAACTGCTATTTTACAATGCCAAAACAACTACAGTCAATTTCCCTTAGCAGGCCATACAACTTTTTTCCCAGTGGTCTTCTTTAGCTCCTACTATGGTCACATCAAGCACTATGAAAATAACGAAGTATTTTAGCCCGAGGTACACTAATTAATATTTCGGGCAATTTCAAATTGACCGACGATCAGTTGAGCGGTTGTGCACACATTTACCAATCAACGCATAATTAGACACACTAATGTGTATACAAAATAAATATATCTAAACATAATACTAAGCAAAATGATTCATTCTACCCTATATTAATATACAATAGTTCCTCTTTAGTTTTTGTGGTAGAAGAAAGATGCTCCTGAAATTCCTGATAGAAAAAAAAACAATAAAAGTCATACTAATTAGCCCTTTTTAACAATATAAAGCCATCACTCTACACCGTCTTCTTGTCGAGTTCTAGAACTATCCATAAACTATTGGTGACCAATCATCTGCCTCACAAAGAAATGATTTTTTTATTCCTACATTCTAAAAACTGTAAGTAGCACTCCGCCTCCAACCACTATTTTCTTTAAATGCCCCATTCATGCGTGTTTTAGGATGTTCCTACAATATACTAGGCTTCTTCTTCAAGAAAATATGGAAGAAGTACTACCTCTCTTTTCCGAAAAATTATTTACATTCGGCCTTGAGACAGTTCTTTTCACTTAGGTTAGATGTTAAAAGCTCAGAATCTTGCCTTGGAGAGACTTAACTCCTCGTACTAAACATTGATCTCTTCCTGGAGAGACTGTTGCATGTGTGTTTAAATTCTTTCTGATATTCACTACCACTTATCATGCATTGTGTGCACACCAAATCCGGATATTCTTCTTCATCAGACCAATGGCTAGTCTGGAGTATAAGTGAACACTGGTATCGAACATCGCGAGGTGTTTACAGTCCCCTTGCCTGATTCCAAATCCGGGATACTCAAATTTACGTTTTTTGTAACGATTGAAACCTTTCACATTAACCAAACAAAAAATAACATCACTGTGCGTGAATCTTTGGCTCCAAGCCATACCATAGGCCACACCAAATTTTAGACCTTTTCTTCGTCCATTTTTCCACTGACAAAGATTTTCAACACACGTTGTAGACGGACCATATGGGGAGCCCAAGACTTATCTTGGTCTCCGAGTTCATTCCAAAAGTATGCCAATATGTTGATTCACAAAGTTATTGAAGTTAATAATTCTTAATCTGTTGTTCTACAACTAAGCGCAATATTCACCACAACGTATGATAGCAAGCAGTATCTAATGGGTCCGTTATAATCAAAATCAGAGTAGCAACCTAACTCATTCAAGTGTATATACTATAAAAGTGAAAATATTCTGTAATAATAAAAAATTAAATAGGAATAGTTAAATGGTCGCCAGATCAAATAGAAACCTCTAAGGACTGTAGATAATATGCAAAATTAATTCGAAACTGTAAGAAAATTATTTCCTTGCAAATTCGCGAAGGTTGAAATAATTAGTATCTCCTTATACCTGTTAATACTATTCGTTTAGATAACGTGTTCATTTGAAAAAAAAATTAGCAGCTTATTAACTAGTGCTCAGTTCAGAGAATATAACGGCTCGCGCCCAAAGAAAATGATCCTCCCAACCCTCAGGACTTAAAGAGTCAGTTATCAATTAAAAATTTTGCGCACTCAGCAATGATTTGTCCTATAACTACTGTAAATTACTAACTTAAAACATACAAAATAGGTATAAATAGAATAGTAAAAATGTCATTAGTGTCTATTTCAATTTTTATATAAAGAATAATTTTACACATATTGAAAATCAGAAATATATAAATCATTATATATATATATATATATAATAATATATATATAATTATAATAATATATATATTATATTAATATATATTAATATATATATATTATATATATATATTAAATAAATATTATATATATATATATATATATAATATATATAATTATATATATATATAATATATGATATATTATATTTAATAATAATATATCTAATATATATTATATAATAATACATATTATATTAATAATATATATATATATAATATATTATATATATAATATTAATATATAATATATTAATATATATATATAAAAAGAATATTTCACAGTAAAATTAATAATTGTTAGAAATATTCTCTATATTAATTATATATATATTATATATATATTAATTTATATGATTCTTCTTATATTTAATTTATAAAATAAAAAACCATCAAAAAATATAATATATTTTTCTTATAAGGCATTATATTATATATATATTTCTGTGTTTCATATATAAATTATTAAATAATATACCGTTATGTAACATTTCTTTTTCACTTAATGAATAAAAATATATATATATATAATCAAAATAAGTAATTAATAAATAATAATGTAATATATATAGAATAAAACTAATACTACTATTTCCAACTATATTCCACCCACTATATAATAACCTAACAATATAATAAAAATTTATTACTAATAAATATATATTTATTATATTATAAATGAATTAATTTGATACCGTATATGTATATTATATATATAGAAGAGGCATAGGTAGAGAGAGGCGTAAAACAAGACTTAGACTAATATATTGATAAGCCATATTAAGAACAAAAGCATGTGTAGGTTAAATTGTTGATTAACCAGGTCGATAAGTGAGCAATATATTGAACTTTTGCATTTTTCTGCATATTATAATTTATGTACTGATATCTCTGATGCCCTTATTTGCAAAGTTTAACAAATTATTCCTGCTCACCTTTCTTTGTGACAGGAAGCACTGAGCCAGTGGGAAAGAGCTAATGTCTATGCATAGACAGAATTGATAGGCAGTGGCCCGAGGGCACTGTGCCTCTCTGTTTTCTCCTATACTGCCATTGCTACTAGGCCCCCAGGCCCCGAGCATTTGCTCAGTGAAGAGTCTTCTTTACGCAATTATGAATTGTAATAACCCTTCTTAATATCTTGGCCCCAGAAATTCAAATTTCCCTGGAAAGAGGATGCCACATTATTATCTCTCTATCAAATTCAGTAAATTTCTCCATGCGTCATCTATGTCTCAGAATTTTATAACTGCGTAAAATAGTGAAGCATGTTCTATTATTGAGTAGACGCTTGCTTCCAAGTCTGACTCCTGCGCGCCCCAATAAACTCCAGGCTAAAATATGACAACTCAAATTGAGCCAAGAAATACTTCACTCAAAACCTACAAGAAGAAGTGTACCTATTTCTGTACATTGAAGTCTCGATCCTGGAATGACTAAAATGCTCAATGATCATATCCGCAGATCAACTCTGACCATTAGTGTTGTATTTCCTAAACAAACAAATAGGGCCCCACTCCTCTCTGAATATATAACAACAACTATTGTTTCTCAATCGTGTATCTTCACCACTTCTTGCGCGCGCATGCCGCCTCCAACCGGTACGTGTGGTTGTTCTTCCAAACTACCAGCCCTATGATAATTGTGGATATATAGTGTACCTCCACCTGTCCCCTGTCATACCAACGTTTTATTTATGGAGAACTAAGAAGATGATGGCATAACATCGAACAAAAGTAAATACTTCTATTAAGAAACCCAATCATTTCTATAGAGTTAACTTCCCCTTCCCTTCTCCATATAACAGTTAAATCTTAATTTCATTCCTTTTGAATAAGATATCCGTATCTAGTCGAATATTTGGATCAATCACCGATTGATGCAAAGAGTATAACTCCCATTATCCCTCCAAAAATAAATTCGCCAAATCCTATATAATGGACGAAAATCCGAGTTATCATAAAAAAAAAAATGATCTTGCTTGCATTCTTATTGGGAACCAGTCACAAAAGTTATACCGATACTCAAGAATAAGTTAATTAAAATAACACACTAGTCAAATATAAGCACTGCTTTAATATCTAAATTAGTATGTAAACTATTAAATTATTTCACCTGTTCTATTATATGGTATATTATTTAATAGTTGACATGAGCTTATATTATTATATATACATATATTATAATTATTATATTATTAATTTTATTTAGTATATATGATGCGACACCATATATAGTAAAACAAATAATATATAAATAATTAATAAACATAATAAAATAATATAAAATATATAAAATGAATACTATTTCATATTATATTTATATGTTGCCAATATATAGTACATGCATATAAAGACTAACCTAGAGAATAACAGCTGAATGGAAAATATACAATGATTTGGTAACAAAATAAAAATTTATTAAAGGCTGTGGAAGCATTGTATATTATACTGGTATTGTATCCAAATTCGTTAAGCTTCTGGAGCTCCGATGAGGAGAGGTATTTCTTCATTAATTTGATCATAGATCGAACTCCCCAAACTGAGCACGCGAGCATATAGATCATAAAATAACTTCTATTAATATATATGAACATTAACTAAAACTATCTAAAATAACTTTAATTAAAACAATAAATTCAATGTTATTTTAAGATCTTGCAATTACTATAAATCTGACCCTGTACTGCGCATTATTATTTTCTAAGATTAACCTTATATATATAGGCCCTATATAAAGAATTTATTTTAATGGAAATTATTATTGTAATAAATTTATCAACTCTTATATTTATATGAGCTTTTAGTATAATAGATACTCCATGAAGTTTTCCTAAATAAAAACATTTTATATCTAAAAAAGTATATTATATATATATATTATTTACATTACATTATTATATATTATATATATATATATATGTAATATATATATTCCCTTATTAAAATTAAAGTTGGAGAGTATATATACTATACTACCTTATAATAAACGTCAATAAAATTGTAAAGAAAAAATAAAACTTTTATTTTTTGAAGCCAAACAAATAAGGGGAAAAGTTTCCCTTAGTTTCCATGAATTTTCCTCCGGTTGACACGTGCCCATGATGAATCAAGGCCTTTTGAAAGAACAGAGCTCGATTAGATAATTATTTTTACGGTAATAGTTTAGCAGGATATACATATTTCTTGTTCACATACCTTGCCTACATAAGCAATATGAACAAGACACAAAACCCGTAAAATAAAAAACTTTTTTTTCCCATTTCTTATTAAGTAATGTAACATAAAGAATAAAATTAATTCCTCACATTCCATTTTTCATCCGACATCAAATACTCCTTATTACCATTTTTGAGAGACCTGAAGAGATCCATCCTATACACCCAACAATCTCGCTCATTGACCATGAAATGCAAAAATGACTTTGGCTACCCAATTAAATTGTACACCGAGGCAAAGTATATATATAATACTTAGTAGACTATAAAAGTGCAATATTTATGATATATTTAATATAAATCAAATAAAAAAATGCGACGAAAAACCACTCATCATAAGATTTTGTCCAAATCCAATAATCATACCTACAAAACGCACCAGTGACCGCATAGACTTAAAGAAAAATCGTTTAAAAAAATAAGAAAATCCACAAAACCGATTATTGTCATGTATATGGATAAATGAAACCACTTAAAAAAGCATTATTGTATAAGTAATTAACCCAAATAATACTTAACACCCTTATTAAAAATGGCATCAGTGTCATTAATTTTGGGTATTTCTAAATATTTCAGCATAATAAACTTAATTTTTATATAAATACTATAAATTTCGAATAATTATTTCCGAATGGTGAAGCCATAAATAAAATTATTTTGTTCAAGTGATTGTGAAATGAGATACTGATTAAATAATGTTGAAAATGTAAAATATTTTCCATTGTGTAGTCCAGGATATTCGATGTCCCTTTTAAATATTATCCGACTCTTAAGGAGTTTGTGGTAATTCGGGAGTTCGGATTGTTTTATGAATAATACAACAACTACATAGGTTATGTCTTAGAGAATGTTTGTGATATTGTGTTCAATTTATTTTTTCTCAATAACCCCTCCACTCATCCCTGATGGCCCATGAATTATTATATTATCTCCTACCCATATATAATAAAATTATTTAACCTCAGTAGTAGTAGTATAAAAATAATAATATTATATTGGTATAACCGGTACCTATTATTAATTACCATCCCTTATATTATCCATAATAAATATAATTGGTAAAGTTAGTATTACATATAACCCTACCTATTGTATATATTAGTCCTAATCCGGCCATCGCACGTCGTATTTTACCCAAAATTCTCATCCAGAAAACTATAGATCTATGGTATGAAACTTCGTGATATAGGCGTATGTGAAGTTTATATAAACTGATTTCACAGGCGAATTTATACAAAAGTCCCGCAAATAAGTTATATATGGGTTACTGTTCCCTCTTATTAGCGAATTTGCAAAAAATATGTCGCTAAAACGCCAGTGTTGTGCCAGCTGTCCGAGCGGATGAAGTTAGGGGTAATGAAGGCCCAACCTAAAACGCTTTATTGAGATCAACCAATATTCCCCATTTCGTCATTGCCCAGCTTATCAATCTTATGTAGCGTTGCCGCTCATACTTCACACACACCCTTACCCTATCTTAAATCCTATAATATTATTATTAAGTACCGAAATACAATTCTCGGTAAGGGATCCCATCTCGTGCCCTAAAAGAAATCTGTAAAAAAACGTTTTCAATGTAAGTTAGCATTTTTTTTACGCACTCTGCTCCGGCTCCGACATCTGTTGCCAAAAGGCCCAATGAATTAAATCGATTCTTTTAAGGGTTTCGTTATGATTACTAAAGAAGTTAGAATTCAACAGGATATTACCAGATAATCCTCGGCTCTGCTCAGCCTATTGAGTTCCGCTTATATAATCTACATGGGCTTAGTAGCTTCTTTAGTGCAATATAACTAGAATATAAAACCAATTATTAAAGAAAGTGGGTTAGATGGTTGAACGTAAAACACTTTGTCAATAAAAAGAACAAGAAACCCGTTACCGAAATTCCGTGGGCCCCTCGAAGGGGGCCCCCACAATCCCTGAAAAAATCGAATGTCTGCTTAGAAGAGCTGAAAAAGTTGGCTTACGAGGTGAATTCAGTAACCGGACATATTTCTATCAAAGTATAGTTGGTATTATTGATTCAGAAGAGTTGAGCTTCCTATACACCGGTTGTGGAGCCGATACTATGTGAATAACCGAGAAAAAGTTAATAAACATTCGAAAAATTAGAAAATAGATTTTATTGTAAGGTTGGCGAATCTGGCATATTTCGTTTGATGTGTTCATTTGTATATTTCGATTTATAAGTTTAATTGAAATCGCGTTTTCTAGAACTTAAAAACCAATGAGGAATAATGTAATTAAACATGATAGGTTTCAGTGGAACCCATGCATCAAGATAATAGTAATTAGATATATGTATATTAAACCTAAATAAATAAATATAAGTTTTCCTCTCCTCTTTTTATGTTTATATAACTTACAAATTTATCGTCCCTTCTGTTCCTCCATACTCTCTACATTGTAGCCAGTAAATCATTGTAAATCCAAAACTTGCCCATCCTCAGGCCCATTTGTGGATTCTTATTGATTCAAAGTCATATATTTGTATTACTAATAATAAATTGTACATGTTTTACATACTGCTAACCTGATCGAAGAATACAAATCAGTGTAAAGATTCGAATATACACCATCAAGCCACCCTCCTCTTCCAATCGCATGTGATCATAGTCTATGATCTGACCCTTGAGTTCGTACATATTATATAATTTAGCCCTAATATGATTGTCATGTTTTACATTACCCTCAAGTCAAAGACTGTTAAGATGATAACAGTTAAATGTGCGAAATCACCATCCAGCCACCCTCCTACTCCATCGTGTATCTATGGATCGTTCATTACTTTTTACTAAAATTTCAGTTGTATCTTACATCCCTAAAGCATGTAGAATCAGTAAATCAAACCACCATCCAGCTTACCCTCCTTGTGCCATCCGGTGATCTATGATCTATGATTCCGTCATATTTCTTATTAGAAGATTGTCGATTGTTTTGACAGTACCCTAAATCAGTAAATCAAACCACTATCCAACCACTCTCCTGTCATCCGTGATCTATTGATCTATGATCTAAGAAATATTTTTAGTTAAAATTTTAATGTTTTTACAGTACCCTAAATCAGTGAGATATCCCTAACCATCCACCCACCCTCCTATGACAAAATATCCCATTATCTGTTGCGAATATATTTGATCTATTCACCTTAATAACAAAACCAGGTA
>JABUQX010092464.1:0-17204 GCA_015478945.1 Trachelipus rathkii | reverse complement strand
ATTGCTACGTTTCAATCTTAGTTTGATTTAGCAATTCATTATCGTGAAACGCTCGCGTTTTCGTGCATAACTAATATATATATATATATATATATATATACATATATATATATATATATATATATATATATATATATATATATATATATATATATATATATATATATATATAACATATATATATATATATATATATATCGATTTAGAGTCATGAAATTACCTGAATATTCCGAATAGTCTTCATATCTTACAGTGTAATAATGCGTGTTGTGAGAAATGTGTGTTCGGACATATAAGGACGTGTATCAGCAGCGTATGACATTGTTGAGCATGTGTCGGTGTTTAAAATTGTTTGCTTTGAAACACTATCGTTGTGTGTTGTCGGAAAGTGTTAATCAAGAATGGCCCACTTTGAGCAGAGAGCAAACATTCCTCATGCACTGTGTCAAATTACGTATTAAAACGTTTACAGAAATATTTTTTGATAAATGAGGTGTTTGATGATTAATCATTATCGCGAACTCCCGAGTTTACGAATGGTATACTCGCTTTAAAGAAGGGCGGGAGTAGCTGGAAGATATGAGCTTGTCAGCAGACCATCAATACCGCGTAATGATGACACCATTGCTAGGGCCACTCTGATCCTTCAAACTATCGCTCTATAGTTCTCACTTGTATTCTATCTAAAATCTTTGAAACTCTTCTTAACTCTCATTTCCTGTATCATCTGGGGTCTCATTCCCTTCTTTCAGACCATCAGTATGGCTTTCGACGCTCGAGGTCAACTGGTGACATACTCTCTATCACTGATTTATGGTCTACTCCCTTCAAAACTAGGGGAGTCTTGTGTGATGGCGCTCGACATATCAAGCTTTTGGCTGGGTATGAGGTTCCTCTCTAAAATCTCTTCCTTTGGGTTTCCTCCTCTTTGCTTACTCTGTCAAATTTTCTCTCTGGTCGCTCCCATATTGCTTTGTTGATGGAACATTCTTTCTCCCTTTCCTATTGGTAAGGGTGTTCCGTAGGTTCTGTTTATCTCAACATTCTTACACTTTTCATCAACGATTTCCTCAGCTGTACTTCTAATTCTGTTCACTCTCTTATGCCGATGACTCAACTCTCATTCTTCACTCATTTTCAAATCTGCGTGTTTTTTACACCTAGGTTGATTCTCGTCTTCAGCTTTCCTATTCTATTTTGCCGACCTGGATGGGATTTCCTGTGGAGAAACTCAACTTTCTGAAATTCAACTCTTTTTGAAAACACAAAATCATTACATCTTCCTCTCAAAAAAACCTAAATTTATTTCCTTCGACTACTCTAACGTCTCACCTGTTGACAGCATAAGCATTCTTGGTCTGAACATAAACAAAAAAGTTGTCTTGAACCTAAGGTAGCCTCAAAGAAGCTGGGACTTCTGTGTTGGATTACGGGAATTTTCTCTGCTCAACTGCCAGTTATGGGGCCTGTCGCCCTTGTTTGGAGTACTGTTCTCACATCTGAAGGGCAGCCTTCTATTGGATAGAGTTGAGTCTAAAGCTAAGGTACTAATAAACTGTCCCCTACTCTGGTCTCCTCCATCTCTGCGCGACTTAACGTTGGCGCACTATCTCTTTTCTATAGGTACTACAACTTCAGATGCTGGGGAAGTTGGCCTCTCGCATACCACCTCCATTGCGTCGCCCACGTAGTACAAAGGATGCCTTGCTCTCGCATGAATTTTGCGTGACCATTGTAAACTCCAGGCTCGTTCGTTGTCGTGTCTCTTTCTTTCCAGCTACTTCTGTTCTGTGGAACTCCTTGCCATCTTCTGTTCCAATATTTAATATTCTTCTCTTTAAAGCCCACGTCTGCTCTCACCTGAGAGATTTGCGTTAGACTTGGGCTTGGGTGAGTTTTTCCTGTATTTTATTTTCTGACCCTCCTTGTAAAGGACCCAGCCGTGAGTGGTGGTAATCTGTATAATATATATATATATATATATATATATATATATATATATATATATATATATATATATATATATATATATATATATATATATATATATATATATATATATATATATATATACCTATATATATATATATATATATATATATATATATATATATATATATATATATATATATATATATATACATATATATATATATATATATATATATATATATATATATATATATATATAATATATATATAATATATATATATATATATATATATATATATATATATATATATAACATATATATATATATATATATATATATATATATATATATATATATATATATATATATATATATATATATATATATATATATATATATATATATATATATATATATAACTAAGAGCATGGGTAAACGAGAAAAATACTAAAATTTTTAACTGATTTTCAGTATTGACAACAAATACAGTAGTAGTAGTAGTAGTAGTAGTAGTAGTAGTAGTAGTAGTTATAGTAGTAGTAATAGTAATATATTAATCATTTGTTTACTACTTCAGGTTGAGACGTATTCACAGCCAAACTCTCAAAATGGATCTCATGATATCCTACATGCCTGCGCCTGCCAGATAAAAGTATTTAAGGTATTATTATTATTATTATTATTATTATTATTATTATTATTATTATTATTATTATTATTATTATTATTATTATTAATGACTTAAAAATTCTCTTGTGTTCAGTTAAAAGGCGCTGATCGAAAGCATAAACAGGATCGGGAAAAGATTATGAAAAGATCTCCTTATGAAATCAACAAATATCAGAGGCAGTGTGATTGTACAATATTACAAGAGGTAAGATATATGCATATACACGCTCGAGCGTAAGCACACGCGCAATGGGATGCACTAAAGTAGCAGTTTGTAAAGTTTTAATTTCTTATTTTATGGGAAAGTTTAATTCACAGTGAAAGCTGAAAATCATCAGTATGAGGGTTAGTATCTTGAATTATCTCAATATCAGCTTAGTTCTTTTTATAGTTTAACTGGTGTGATAATTTGCAGAAATGTTTGAAGAAATGTTATCAAACATTTGGGAGTGGTAGTTACTCTTCTTCAGTTATAAAACATTCAATAGTGATATTTATAAGTGGGAAAATGGAAAAGGTTTTTATTTAGCTTCTCTAAAATCATGAAATTTATTCAAATCTATACAAAATTTATGTACAGGTCTATGTGGAAATGTAGATTTGGAAGGAAGCTCTATTTTTTGTTTGATGAAAAACATTTCGGATAGCAAAGTTTAAGTAATATGCTAGTTATCTAGGAAAATATTGCTACTAACTAATAGTTTATAATGGTTTGCAAGTCTCGGACAACATTTCAAGTTTCAATAATATAAAACTAGATTTTTGTGTGCTAGAGCAGTTTTTTTAACAGAAAAACCATGTTGCACATTGTTGTTACACTTTTTGTTTCAATTTCACATAATCTTTGATATTTATTATGCAATATTTTCATTCATTTGACCAATTTTCACAAAAAAAAAAAATTTTGAGAATTTTATTGTAACATGAAATTACAAAAAGTTATAGAGATTTAGAATATAATTAGTTTTTTTCCAGTCACTAATCAACAATCTTTCTCAAAGAAGAGTCTTTAAATAATTTAAGTATAACAAATTTTCACCCAACATCAAACCCTGTGGAAGTGTACCGTATAGTGAGAACACTAGAGGCTGATTTGGAATTTCATAGCGTGGCTGGAAAAATGTCACTATGACAAACCGACGGTGCCATCAACTGTTTGAAAGAATATAATTGAAGAGCTAAACTCGTGATGGCATTATGAAGACAATAAAAGAAGTTGATTTGAAAAAGTGTTGAAGAATGAAGATTCTTTATTGTTACTGTGGGGAAAAAAAACTTCCTTTTAACGTGCTTTATTCCCTTCTCAGAGGGTAACACGGGGGGACTACAGGAAATCGAACTTTAAGGTCGGCTATCCCAAGCCTGTCGCCACCAACGTGTTCGCAGCCGAGTTTTAATTCTTGCCCCCAGGAAGATAAAACTCAAACTGCTACGCGGAGGATTGAACCAGCGTCCTCTCGCATGAGAGTCGGCGAGTCAAACTCTTCCACCACGAGGCGTACTGTGGAAATGGATATTAAATATAAAGAAGCAAGCCTAATCCTTATTTTGGATTAGAAATACCTTTTATTCACTACAGTTTTGATAAAGTGTAGATTTTCTTTTGAGTAAAATCAGCAAATTTTGCATTTTGATGTAATTTTACTGTATAGTAGGTAATTGAGACAAAGAATGTAAATATTTATTCAACTTCGACGAAATCTCTGAGATTAGATTTGACATACAAAAACTGAAGTCAAAACTTATTTCACCTAAAATGTACATTCACATTTATGTTCAGAAAGTGTTTGAACTTAATATTATATGTGTATATGTATAACTTTAACAGTTTTAATTCTTTTGCAGTTGTCCCTTGACAATTTGCAGATTCCATCAAACGAAGATAGCCCTTCCAGTTCCAACCTAAATGGTGTCCCTGGTAAAGCTGCAGGAAACGGTGATCTCAGTAGGATTGATTCGTAAGATATATTTTGATTTCTTTTCTTTGAAAATTGAGTGTCAAATAAAAAAGAAAAAAAAAACCTGCTAGGTACTTTTGTAGATATCACATCCGCATTGAAAGTGCAAATGTATCAACAATTTTATTAGGAATATCCACATCTTTGAATATCTGAAATCTAACAAACTACACCGTAATATAATCTGGAAGGAGATGGATGTTCGCTCGCATAACCAGTGATGGTGTATCCCTAAAGTTTTGGGGAATGGGGGTTCCATAGTTTAAAGAGGGGGTGGATATTTATTTTGTAACTTAGATTAAATTGGTATTGTTAAAAAAATTATTATTATTATTATTATTATTATTATTATTATTATTATTATTATTATTATTATTAGGACTGGTAAAACGTCACCACCCAATATTAAAAGTATCCCATCTGAGGATAGAGAAAGTCCTCCGGAAGAAGCTCAAAAGTTTCTGAAAGATGCATCTGTGATTAGTATAATAATAATAATAATAATAATAATAATAATAATAATAATAATAATAATAATAATAATAGTAATTATTATTCAATTTAATTCAAAATATTTTATTCAAATTAAAAATTGCGCAATTAAATTTAAAATACTGTTATTTACAAATAGTAATAATATAAAAATAATAATGTGAATACATTATATAATAATAATAATAATAATAATAATAATAATAATAATAATAATATATTTTCTGAAAAGAGGTTACTAATTGTAACACAATTTTGTGTCATTAGAGCTCAAAATCTATTACCAGCCTTGATTTAAATTTAAACAATTGAATATAACATAAGATCTATAATTACTGCAATGCAGCTATGATAATTAGAGCAATTAATAATAATAATAATAATAATAATAATTGACATTGCTATTGAAGGGGACAACGACTGTACCCTATTTGGACATAGACTCTACTGCCTCTGATACTCAGGCGTGGCTCATTTCGAATCGGTTTGCCAACGTATCATCCGTTTTCTCCAACTTCACTGGCATGGATATTCTACGATTATCTCGAGGAGAACTGATTGAAATATGTGGATTGGTCGATGGGATAAGGTTGTTTAATGCCCTGCATGGCAAGTGAGTTTAAAGACTTGTTTTAAAAAAAACAACAACAATTCTTCATGTTGTGTAATAATATCAGTATAAATAATATTTTTCATAAAATAGAGAATAAACTAATATTTTGCATTGATATGATGTGCCTATCGGTATATTTAAGGGTAATTTATAAAGATTTATCAGTATATTTACGGGCCATTTATCAAGATGCATCGGTATATTTATGGGTCATTTACGAAGATGTATTTATGGATCATTAATGAAGATGTTTCATTATTTTTTAATGTAATTTTTGGAGTTGTATAGATGTATTTAAGGATCATTTTTTAAAATTTATTGTTTTACTTAAATGTAATTTTCAGGATGTATTGATATATTTGAGGGTCATTTATGAAGATTATTATCATATTCAAGGGTCCCATTTGAAGATATATATATATATATATATATATATATATATATATATATATATATATATATATATATATATATATACATATACTTATATATATATATACTTTATATATATATATATATAAATATATATATATTTAAAGGTTAACTTCAAAGATAGTTAATTTTGCTATGAGCATTCTATAAAACCTTTCTTACAGAGCTGTTGTCCCGCGGTTGACTTTGTATTTATGTTTGGAGCCTAATGTGTCATACAACGCTGTCTACCTGAAAAACCTGACACTAATCGATTTTGTAAAGAAAGTCACCGAAATAATGAACGTGCCCAGTGATTGCGTCCATGATATCTATATTCAAGGACCTTCTAACATCAACGTTCGTCTGAACAAGAAGTAGGTGATTTATTGTGTATTATTATTATTATTATTATTATTATTATTATTATTATTATTATTATTATTATTATATAAGTTTTACTTTTAACTTCTAATTCTCTAAATATTTTTTTCTGATTTTCATTTAATTTTCTTAATACTAGTCTAGAAAATAGTTTACAAAGAAAATAAGGGCATATTTTAAATTTATTAGTTTTTGTTAGGTACTTCGAACATCTTCAGAGTTTCGATTCTAACATTTGAATGAATTATAATACAAGATTTACAAAATTAAAATTACAAATTAGATTTTAAATTTTTTGCATTTCATATTATATTTAATTTAAGTGACAATACGTTAAACTTTATGTGTTAATGTCTGGTTTTAAATGTTTAATGCAATGTAGAAAGCCTCAGCTATTTTTAGTTTTTACGCTTCGCATGAGGTGCAAAATTTTGAATGACTATGAGATATCAGGTATAGTTGTTTTGTTATGTTCCGTGAATAAATGTTTCGTATATTTACTAGGTTTAAAGCCTGAGTAGAAATATACGAACATTATTCTGAGTGCTAAACAACTATACCCTGATGCTCTCATGGTCATTCAAAGACTGCACTCCTCATGCAACTCATAAAATGTGATACCACAGTATACATTGAAAGCTGTTCTTTACCATAAAAGTTAATATATTGTCATAATTTAATATTATATGAAAGTAGTATAAATATAATTTGTATTCTAATTTTGTCGTCTTTTATAGGATAATTCACTCAAAGGTTAGATAGCTCTAGGTTACTCAAAATTCTTAACTTAAATATGCACTCTTATTCTTTATGTATTTCTAGACTAATAATGAAGTGCAAACAATCAAAAATATTTAGAAGAGAATAGAAGAAGTTAAAAAACATATAAAAGACAAAAGCTGACATAGAATTTCTATATTATTATTATTATTATTATTATTATTATTATTATTATTATTATTATTATTATTATTATTTGTTTAAGTTAAGAACATTAGAAATAAAAAGACAGTAAGAAGCCCCATGGGCCTATCGAGACTGTCCCAGTCAAGCCAATAGAACCCATCACCAAGCAACATGTTCATGCCAGTCCACAAAGCACATAGTGTACACATAGTCTAAAACATGCTCATGCAAATCCACAAAGCACCCTAGGGCTTGTCAATAACTTACATAGTATACACAAAGTCTACAACTAAAAGAAAAAAAACTATAGTTAAAGTACATGGTAACCACACTACAAGCCGTTAATATACAGTAATTGATCTTACACTGCAAAGAATAATTGATTTAATATTTTTTTTAAACTGTTTGTATCTGGATATGGTATTATTGAAACTTAAGGCGTTGAACATTACATAGTTTTTATTTTTTCCCATTTGATTCTAATCCTTGGTGAAAAACTAATATTTGCATTTTTTTTATGAGTCTGAAGTCAGCTACTGAGCCGGAGCCGGAGCCAGGCTGACAAGAAATTGTCTCCGCAGCCGTAAGTTTTTTCACCGGCTCTATATCCATGGTAGCAATGATAAACGAAATTGAGGCAGCTTATTGTGATTGAAAGTTGATAAAGTTATAATGGATTATTTTTTTAATCTTCAATGATTTGATTAGAGTATTTTTATTACTGGGTTAGTGATTATTATTATTATTATTATTATTATTATTATTATTATTATTATTATTATTATTATTATTATTATTATTATTCTTTCTTTCTTTCTCTTTCTTTCTTTCTTCATCTTCCTTTTAATTCCCAAGACTGGGAGTAAGGTGCGTGACAAGCATAGGAAAAGAAAAGCAGTAGAAGAATATGACAAAAGTCGAAACGAAAGCCAAGCCTTACACCTCAATGCCATTAATTAGTAGAACTCGTCGCAGTCAGAAAATCCACCCTAGAGCTTCACGGAACGCGACGGACCCTCCCACTATGGTAAATCGTCAGTGTAAGGGTTCATGCCTTGGCCCAGGTGGGCCACAACCATACTCGCAAAACCCCGCCAATTCACTCTTATTAACACCTTTACCTCGCCTCTGCCAAATATCAACTAAGGAGTAGAGGTGAGGAAGGTACATTCATTGCTGGCTCAATCCACTTTTCTTGGTCTTCCAGCCGGTCGGTTCTATGCCATACCAACTTACATACTTAACCAGCTGAATATCATTCTTCTTTCCACATGACCAAACCACCTCAACATACTTTCATTTATTCTCGTTTTCTCCCTTTCTTCACACCACATAACTCTCTAATACGTTCATTCCTCATTTTTATCAATTCTTCTCCCACTACTCCCTTAGGTTCCCTCTTGACACATTGACCTTTAGATCTATACTTCTTATTCCAGATCATAGTCTCACTACTATACAATAACACAGGTAACAACATACCCTCATGTAAGACCCTAGCGCACTCAAGACTTAGTCCCTTTACATTTACCAATGATTTAATTGCACCAGCCACCTCCTGCTATTCACAACTTTCCTACTACACTCTGCATCATCCGTTCCTTCTCATCCAACATATACCCCTAAATATTTAAATCAGACACTTGTTTCCAGCTGCTCACCATCTAACATCTATTATTATTATTATTATTATTATTATTATTATTATTATTATTATTATTATTATTATTATTATTATTATTATTATTATTATGTTTATTAAATGATCTTAACGATTCACCATTAATAGAAAATAAAGTACAAATTTTAGCTTTAAAAAATTGACACTATGATAAATTTAGAACGTTACTTGAAAGCATCGACGGGAATAAGGAATTTGAAAATTAAAATTGTTCTAAAATGTGAGAAGAATTTAAATTAATTTTAAAAAATATTCATTCACAGGGTTCAGGCTATTTAGAGTTTTGCGAAAGGTACATCTTGTTAGACAAACATTTGAAATTAATGGAGCACAGTATATTACTGATTGTGTTAAATGGGCATTGAGGCTGACTATCCTTTAACCTGACGCCACTGTGTCCACACGGCCGAGTTTTATTTCATGCCCCCAGAAAGATAAAATCCGCATCGCTACTCAGGAGATTGAAACCGCGATATCTCAGTTGAAAGGCAACGCAGCGGTTGACTCGTTGCCTTTCAACCTTGAGATCGCGGGTTCAGTCCCCCTGCGTAGCGGTGTGGGTTTTATATTTTTGGGAGATTGAAATAAAACGACCGTGTGCACATGGTAGTGTCATGTTGAAAAATAGCCATCCTAAAAGCTCGATATCCTACCAGTTCCACAGTGACAACCCCGATATAGGGATTAAAGGTAGTTTAGTTTAGGTAAATGGAAGAACCAGTTGCAATTTTTTCAATTTATATTTCATAGAAACATTTGATCAAGTATTCTATGCTAGACTGATACGCAAGTTTTCGTATTGTGGTAAAAGTAGAGTCGTTTATAAATGGTTAAAAAGTTTGTAATGACAGAAGGCTATGTGAAACACTAAAGTCACAAATCATCATGGAAACTGGTAAAAAGTGACGCTCCTCATAGTTCTTTTGGGATCACTTCTGTTACTAATCTATATAAATGATTTAGATGATGTAAAAAAAGTGCAGGGTTTCTAAGTTCGCTTTGCTGATAAAACTTAATTGGCCACCTATGTTCGATAATTTTAGGGGTGCATAAATGTTCAACACAACATAGGAAAACCTTTTGGGTGGGCTGGAATGCCTCAAATGAATTTTGATAGCAAAATGTTCATGGTTCCTCCCAAAAGTAAATCAAATCTTATATTAGTCTAATTATAATACGAATGGGAAATGCCTGAAATCTGTTGACAAAGAAAAAGACCGAGGTGTCGTTATTAGTAGAGGTTTGAAAGTGTCTGAACAGTATTTTGAATTTCGAATTTAAGTTAATAATATTTAAAGAATTATAAACTATAATGTTCTTAATATATAAAGTACACTAAGCGTGCACGCTACGACAAACGTCATATCTATCTAAGTTCAATTCAATATTTTTGAGAGTGCAGTTCATACTGCAACGGTATGGATGATAACTAGAAAACCGTAGGTTTAATTCAGCTCCTTGGGATTCTTTCGGTTTCTTTTTCTCTTTTGTAGGATGCCAACAAGTTTATTATTTTTTGTTAGGATGCCATAACAAGTTTTATTATTTTTTTTCCTTTTCGCATTCATATTCTATTTTTCCTTATACATTGTCGATTTCTTTCCATGTATTATTGGTTTAAATGTTACTATCTTTTGGGTCTCTCAGAAGACATGATTTCTATAACTATCTTTCAGTACCAAGAAGGATTCTACTTACTTACTATCCAATGAACTATCCTGCCGAATTCCTTTTGTCGACGTTTAAAACAGGAGATAAGTAGATCTGAACGCTTCCTCGAACAAACAGCTCTTTGTAGAGTAGATCCTTTCGAGGCTACTGCCCGACCAAATACATAAACACAAACAAACACGCCCAGCAATCCTCGATGTGTCGTTATTAGATTTTTAGCAGGCTCACTAAGTGATATACCCAGCTTAGAGCGAAAAATGTATTAGTGTACAGCACTTATAATGGTTCTGTTGTTAAATACTGTGCAAAGAATTTGAATCATTGTACAAAGAAAGGCATTAATATGTTGGATGCAGCTTCAGGTTTTAAACATAAAAGATTTGAGACTAGACATAAATGAAAAGCTCTTTATATTTATAGACCGGATTTATTGAAAACTGCGCGGCAATGTAGGTTGATCTGTCCCGATATCATACAAGAGAGTAGCCAAAGACTTAGATATTCTCGAGGATATACAGACGTACTGAGAGCATGCAGAAAGATGATACTGATGATTTAGAAATAAGTGGTATCGAGATGAGGCTAAAAAAACTGGAGCATGTTTCCGTAAAAAGATTTCTATTAGTAGGGATATGATTTATTTCTGAAAAAAAAAAAAAATTTAACTGTCGATAATGTTGAAGAGGGAAAGTTCTTCATTTTAGACTACAGAGATAGTAGTAAAATAGTAATAATTTAGTAAGAAAATAGTGATTAAGATTTAAGGCTGAGATTTGAGGAATAGCACTGTGTTCTTTTTCTGTAACGATTCAGTAAAGAGTAGTTAACTTGTGGAGTGGTTTTCCTAGGAATGTAATGGCTAGTAGTTTACTTTGCAACTTTTAAAAATAAGTTGGATAGACTAGGTATGTAAAGAGTCTTTTTTTTTTTTGTTTTTTTTTTGGCTTAGGATTTATATGAATAGTATTGCTTATTAACTCTATAACTCATTGCGACAATTTGCATAATAGCAGAGTTCTCTTTGTAATGACCTATTTTAATTATATGTATATCAATAAATGTTTTCTTGTGGTAATTCACTATCTCTTTGATTGTTGGTTATATCTTTAAGTACGCGGTTTGTATTTTTAAAAGAAATAATTATATATATATATATATTATAATATATATATATAATATATATATAGATTATAGATATGAGATAATATATGAAAGCTAATACTATATATATATATATAATACTATAATATTATATATGCTGTAATTCAAATAAGTTATATAATAATTATATATATATATATATAATATATGAGTGAGAGTACACGCATTATTTCGATACGATGAAGATTACCTCCATTTTAATAGTGTGTGTCTTTCTTTTTTGCGTTATATTCTTTCACCACATTCATCGCTTCCAGGCAACATAATTACTACCACCATTTATCCCACATAATCTATACACATGATTAAAGTACACACCCGATTCTAGATAACACCTTACAGACATCTCTACTACTCATATCCCTATGTGCTGGAGAAAGAATTATCCCACATACGTATGTCTCTTGCGTGTGATAGAAGTCGGACTAAGGGCCAATTGGTGGTAGTTGGGTGCTGCCCTACTTACCACCTATTCTCTTGGTTGGGTATGCCTGATGCAATGCCTCGGAAAATGGCCGTGACCGGCCATTTCACGTTCTGCCAAAAGTTCGGCGAAATTTATGAATCGTATGGTACATGGAAAGTCAGAGGAATAAATGCTTAGAGGAGAAGAGGAGAGAGGTGATTGGATGTATTTAGAAGGGGCAAATTTGAATTGCTCGCTGTGACTGAAACAAAATGAAAGGAAAGAGAGTCTCATTGAAGTGGTGTGGTGTGAACTGGTGATACGTTGCTGGTGTGAAGAGGAATGAGAGAGGGAGAGAAGGAGTTGCAATTTGATGAGTGACCTGTGGTTTACAAGCATATGGTATGACTTTGTGGTGTGCAGTCCATAGAATCGTCTACATGGTTCAAATTTAAGTTTGAAAAGGTCAGGTAATGGTGGTATGTGACGTATGACGCCTGCTATTGGGAAAGTTATGACAGAAGTACGACTTTTTTTGGATATAATGAATAAGATGTCTGTGATGGATGGTAAGTAGGAGCTCAGAATTATAAGTGTTGGGGGACTCTGAAATGGTTGGATAGGTGATCAAAAAAGGGATGCTATAACAGGTGGTTTTGGGTGGCGGGAAAATGAGAAATGGTAGGAAAGGTGATTTGCATTTCTGCTAGAGAGAGGTATCGTGTGTAAGATATACTTTCTTTAAACACAAGTATATTCATAAGTATAATAGAGTTGGTGTAAGTAGAGATGGCTTTATCGAAGTGAAAGTATGATTGATTTTGTGTTGGTGAAGAAGGAGATGTTGAAGTATGTGTTGGATGTTAAATCAGTGAGGGGATTTAGGAATGGGATTATCGGATCATGATGTTGTTCTATGTAAAATTAATGTTAGTGGGGGACTTGGATGGAGAGGCAAGGTGATAAAGGAAAGGAAGTAGGTAAAATTAAGAGTGAGAAGGTTAAGTGAGCAAGACAATAAGGTAAGTATGTAAGAGCGCTCGCCAAGTAAATCGGTGGAATGTGAACAAGTTGATACTGAACAAATCTGGGGACAAATGAAGAAAGCAATTGTATAAGTAGTGCAAAAAAGGAGTGTGTGGATGTGCTAAAGTAGAAGGTTAAGAATTGTTAACACGCGAATGGTGGAGATGAACGAGGTGATTGAAAACGGTTAAAGGCTTTAAAAAAGAAGCGCTGGTTGAATGTTACTAAAGCAAATGATGAAATTTCAAAAAGAAAGTGCTTGGAATTATATAAGGAGGAAAAAAGAAATACTAAAAGTTGCATACGTAGAAGAAAACAAGGAGTGAATTTATAGTTTGAAAGGAGAATGAATGAAAGCCCTACAATGGAATAGGAACTCTTCTGGAGGAAGCGCGAAAGGTTAAGAAATGAGAATAGGGGAATCTGTTAGAATAATGAATAGGGGTTGGTGATTTTGTAACTGATGAAATGGATGTGAGGGGAGATTGGAAAGAACACTTCCAAAATCTGCACAATATTAACCAGTAATGATGAGGTGTTAGGTGAATGTGTGTGTTTTGATGGTGCAAGAAGGAATTAAGTATTTTGGGGGGATGAGGTTATTAGTAAGGAGGAGGGAATGGGTTAGAGTCGAGAAAGTTGAAGAATGGTAAATTGCAGGTATAGATGAAAACTACTAGTGAAATGATCAAGAGCGGAGCGAGATGGTGATTTGTATTGGAATTGGGAAGTTGATGCTACAAAAGCGTTATTATTGGAGCGGAATAGTTCCTAAGAGATTGGAGGGAGAGCCGGTAATAAGACCTTATATAAGGGTATAGGGAGAAAAGGGGATTGTTAGAAATTATAGGGGAATAAGTTATTGAGTGTTGTAGGCGAAGGTATATGCTGGTATTTTGGTTTGGTTGAGTGCGCGTCGAGTGCACTGAGGGATGGTTCGGTGAGAACAAGGTGCGTTTAGAGTGGTAGAGGATGTGTGGATCAAACATTTACATTGAAACAAATGATTGAGGACTTGAGACAGAAGAAGAATAAAATCTATAGTTTAGGTTTTATGGATTTACAACAGGCGTTAATAGATTAATAGGGAAGCTCTTATGGCAGGTGTTAGTGATTAGCGTTGGTTGTAGGTTCTGAATGGAATCAAAAGTATGCTATATGTCGATAGTGAAGCGTGTGTAAAGAATAAATGGTGTCAATGAGTGATTGGTTTAGGATTAATAGTCGGAGTAGAGACAGTGATGTTATGTCTCCTTGGCTATCAATGTGTATATGGATGGTTTATGAAAGAATTCGAGTGGGCAGATGGCAGGAAATTGATGTTAGAATTTTGATGGAGAATGAAGAGAGGAGTGGAGCGGTGCCCCTACTATTATATGCGGATGATTTGGTTCTGTGTGGCGAATCTGAAGACGAGTTTTGAGAGGATTGGTAAGAGAGATTTGACAGGGTATGATAAAAGGATGGGTTTGAAAGTAAAGTAGATAAGAGTAAGGTATTGGTTGTGAGTGAGTTGAGGACAGTCCTCAGTGTGATGTTACGTTGAGATGGTGAGCAGCTGGAGCAATGTCTGAGTTTTAAATATTAGGGTATGTGTTGGATGAGAATGGGAACGGATGATGCAGAGTGTAGCTGGAAAGTTTGTGAATGGCCCAGGAAGGTGGCTGGTGCAATTCAATCGTTGAGTGAATGTACAGGGACTAAGTCTTGAGTGCGCAATGAGAGTTCATTACAAGAAGGGATATGTTGTAACCGAGTTATCTGATATGCGGTCAGTGAGGACTATGGTCTGGAATAAGACAGTATAGAATCTAAGTATCAAATGATGTTAGATGGGACTCTTAGGGGCATGCATAGGTGTGAAAAGGAATTAATAAGTGAGGACATGAGACGTCATTAGAGAGTGTGTGGTAGTGATAAGAAAGGGGTAATTGAAGAGGAATAACATGAAAGTATGTCTCAGATGTTTGGTTCCATGTAGGAAAGGATGAATGGAAAGTGGTTTGGTTAAGCGATGTAAGTGGAGAAGTGTTGGGTCTGGGAACCGACCGGCTGGAGACCGAAGAGAAAGTGGATTGAGCGGTGAACGAATGTCTGAAGGAGAGAAATGTGAGTTTGGCAGAGGCGAGAAATAAAGTGCATTGATAGAGCAGAGAATGGCGGGGTTTTGTCTGGGGGCATGGTTGTGGCCCACCTTGGGCCAAGGGGGATGAACCTTACATTGACGATTTACATAGTATTAGGGTCCGTCGCGGTCCCATGAGCTCTAGGGTGGATTTTCTGTCTATGACGAGCTCTCACTAATTAACGGTACAGAGGGGGGCGGTAGGCTCGGGGGCTTTCTTTCGACGTTTGTCATGTTATCTTCCTACTTTTGCTTTATGCCCTTTCTGATGCTTGTACAGCACCTTACCTCCAATCTTGGGGGCAAAGAGAAAGGTGAAGAAAGAAAGAAAAGGTATATATTATAAATATATATATATATATATATTATATATAATTATATATATAATATATATATTATTAATATATATACTATATATATATAATATATAATATTTATATATATATATATATATACATTTATATATATATATATATACAGCACCTTACCCCCAATCTTGGGGCAAAAAAGAAGGTGAAGAAAGAAAGAAAGAATATATATATATATATATATATATATATATATATATAATAGAGGGTATAATTCCATATTATATATTTATAAATATTATATATATATATATATATATATATATATAATATATATATATATATATATATTATTATTATTCCTTAATTGAGAATTGGTTTTGGGTATTCGCTCAATGATTTATTTTTGTAGTACGGGTATTTTCCTTTTTTAACTTGAAATTGCACGTGCAAATTAAAAGAAGAATAGGACAGTCTTTCGTAAACCCGTTTGGACGTTCATGTTGACTTCGTACTTTATAAATCTTTTTTGGCAATTTTTTTTTTTGTCTTGAATATTCTGGTTATTAGGAACTTTAATATGTATCAATTTTACGTTGAGATAATTTGCAAGATTTGCGGAGAGAAATAATACCGGCTTTGTTTGCCGGGAGAGTTACGAACAGCAGCATAACGTGCCACAAGTCTTACAAATAATTCCAGACTCTGCACATCATTATAATAAAAGAAAAATAAACTCTTTAAACGCTTAATTTTTATTATTATCTATTATTTTATTTTTTATCTTCTTTCTTTTTTATCGTATTCATTGCTCCACCCACTTTGAGAAGATCTGGAATGTTTGGTCCAACTCTCTTAATTTTTCTATATGTTATCTCATCGCTATTATTTTTTGTAGATGCAGTCCCCGATTATAATATATTATAATATTATTAAATATTATAATTAATATTATTATATTATTATTATTAATTATTATATAATTTTAATTATTATATATATATAGATATATTAAATTAGAATGTATAATATATAATTAATTTACTAATATAATTATATATTATTATATAATATATTTATTAAATAATAATTATATAATATTATATATATAATTTAATATATAATTATATATATTTATAATTTTATTATAATTATATATATTAATATTATAAATTATATATTAATTATATTAATATAATTTATAATATATATATATAATTAATAATACTCATTATATAATTTAGCTTTGTCTTCCCATCTCCCCCGTTCTTCCCCTACTTTTTGCCTCTTTTAGTGTGTAATTGATCTATAGTTTAGAAATTAATTTTTATTTTAAAATTATCTTAAAATTTAGGTTTATTATTACCAATTAGGATTATTATGATATTCTTTTAAAGGCATTGTTTTGTTTTAGTTTTGGAAAGATGTTATTTCTCAATCCTCTCCTCCTCTCCTCTCT
>JABUQX010092463.1:35000-48118 GCA_015478945.1 Trachelipus rathkii | reverse complement strand
AACGTATTATAATACAAACAATTCCTTGTGTATTACTTCTAAAAGTAGGAATTTTGTAACACATATGATCTTACTTGTCCAGCGTATATCTTCATTTTTTAAAAGACTATTTTCATTAGCGATGAAACTTAAGTTTAATATTTATTTGTTAACTTTTAATTTTTTTTCTGTTATCAAAATCTTGACATGTTAGTAAAATTCATTAGCCAAGACCATATGTGCACATTTACAGTTAGCTAGAACTATTAATTATATATAATATATATATATATATTTATATAGTATATATATATTATATATATAAAATAATATATAATATTAATATATAATATTATATATAATATATATATTATTATATATATTTTATATATATATTATATATATTTTATATAATATATATAATATATAATATAATGATATATATATAGTATAGTATATATAGTTAATATATACAATATATATTATATATATATATATATATATATATATATATATATATAGTATTTAATATATAATGTATTGATTGCAGTGCGAGGTGAGAAGAACTCAAATAAAATGGGTATATTTGCGAAAACGAAGAGGATACCAATAAGTCAACCAAGACTACACAAAGAGCAATCCCTTCCTAGTTCGCATACTCGCAAGAACTGAAGAACCCACACATAGCCCAGCCACCCGACGAGATCGAAATGTGGTCCAGATTTTCGGACTAGCGTTCAGTAATGAATCACGAAAATTGACATGGTAGATACGTTGGACATTCATCATGATTTCGACTGAGAAAAAGAAACAGTTACTGAAGAGTGTTGGATTCCACCTAACTATAATCTTTTGGAAGATGCTACCCACATAAAGAGAAATTCAGTTATGAAATTGGTGCGGAGAACATATTCACCTTAGGCTGACATATTCAGGGCTAGAGACGGCATTTCTTTGCAAGTTTTGTAGTTTTATTTCCACCAAATTAAAGTTCGTTCAAGGAGTCCTAGGCTCTTTAATATAAAACTGCCCTAGGCTAATTAAAGATGTTCATGCGGTTGCAAGGAATAGACAAACACAGAGTGGATAAAACTGTGGTTGCAGCTGCAAGATGTTCCACCAGGACGATGCCGGTAGAATCCAAATTAACCGCACTATAAAAAAAACTTTATCCTCAATAATTTCATGTGTGACAATTTCTGTACGCGTGATTTACCGCTTCGGGGTAAGCATCATGATGAGGGAGTGTTGCAAGATTGTGCCGCTTTGCCGAATAGATGCCGGAGCATCAATATTAAAAAAACTATTTGAAAAGGGAAGAACAAGATGCCAAATACAAAAATCAGTTCAGATTCAGAGTGAAATCATTACTCTACGTGTGTACTACGTTATAAAGAAAGCCATTGTTAAAGTAAGGAAATTGAGCGGTGCGCGTATAGCTTACTAGCAGAGAAACCGCTGGATATTTCTGGAAAGAACAATTATCCATAGGGTTGCGCTATTTCGACAAAGAGTCCGATGAAGTCAAAGAGGAAGTATTTATTGGCTCTGTAGACTGAAAGCGCTTGACGCAAAAGACCAATGCTAAAGCCATTGACAGATTTTGACGAACAGAACTGGATCCGAGCAATTGCGGGCTTGGTTTCGTGCTGTTCTACGATAGTACTTCAAGAGATCTAACGAGCAATATGCGGAAAAAGATAAAACATGTTCTTTCATTGTCTTTTTCAGAAACTAAATTAAATAGCTAAATTGATTTGAACCACATACCGAAATCCGCATTACTGTTTTTGGAACTATATAAGGACATTTTTACGTTTCTCGCGAGGTCGGCTCTGAGAAGAAATTAATGCCAAAACATCCCAAAGCCTATGCCAGACCCAGATATCGCGTCTTGAACGCACAAGTGCCATCAGAGTGTTTAAGAGCAACATTATCTACGAAGATTTCCAGAGCATTAGAAAATCCTATGTTCCCATAATGAAGGAAATACCGCCACAAAGAAAGCACACTTTCAGTGCCATTCAGCGACATCTAAATCGTCATTCATCATGGCTATGATATTGATTCCGAATTACTACGCTCGCGGATGTTAGAGCCAGTTGTCAATGCTCTCCAATCCAAGACCTGGATATCGTCAAAACCTCGCAGCAACATACAGTATTGTGGAAATGGTTAGGAGCCATCCGAAAGATGAAAAAAAAATCACCGATGAAGTGTAAAAGCTAAATCAAACGCTGAGGAACTGGAACTTGATCTTGATATACCACGGAATTTGGAAGCAGCAGCACCGCAGCAACCATCCACAACAAATCTCACGGAATTTTGGAGAAGATCCTTAATACCTCCGGTATCTGGATTCTATAAACCTCTTCTTTGAATTACGGGTTTCTACTGAAGTACACCGCTTATGAAGTGACATATCTAACATCCATTTCCACCATGAAACTCATAACCAATTTCGGATTGGGAGTTTAAAAGGAAAAAAGGGGACAGGGGATTTTATCCATTTTATAGTTTTACCACTTAGATGCAATTAGAAACGAAAGAGCTCTAACTTGGTACAAACATTTGAAGACAAGGAACTGAGTGAGTGAAGAATAAAATCTTGTTATCCCCAATCTAAAGGACGGAACCTTTTTTCCATCGACGAAAGAGCTTTTATGATACTACTCGCCCAGCCATGTGCCCACCAGTACAGTAGAACACCTTTCAGTACTCTGCGGAGGATCAAGACTGCTGCGAAGTACTATGGAAGACGACACGTTAAACGGACTGGCATGTATGAGTGTACACAAGAAAATATTTGTCCTTCTTTGACAATTATGAATTATTTTATTCAAACAGTAGCTATAAATTGCGTTGAACCCAAGAAATACTTTATTTTAAGAATAAATCCAAAACTGCTGCTCTATATTGTAAATTTTCCATCATTGAATATTTGTTTGATATTCTATTGTTTTTAATAAAATATTTTTTAAAAGTATAAAAATGGATAATTAATCCATACAAATGTTCTAGTTTATTTTCTTTTCTTATATAAATATATATATATATATATAATAATATATATATATATATATATATATATATTATATATATATATATTATATTATATAATATACTTATATGTATATACTGTAATATGATATTATATAATATATATATATATATATAATATATATATATAATATATTATATCTATATATATTTATATCATATTATTATTATATATATTATAATATATATATAATATATATTATATAATATATTTATAATATATATATATATATATATATATATATATATATAGATATATATATATATTATATATATATATCAATAAATATTAATAAAATCTATAAAAGCTCTATAAAATGTTAAGCTGCCCCCCCTAGCTTGGAAAGCTGGGCGACGCCCCATAGTAAATATTAATATATATTATATATATTATAATATATATATATTATATAATAGTTATTATATTATATGATATATATATATATATATATATTATATATATATATATTATATAATATATATATATAAATATACTTTATAGTATATATATTAATTTTTAGGCTAAGAATGTAAATTTAAAATAATGTTCTATCAACTTTATATTAAATTTCCAATCACCCCGGTTCCTCTCAGGAGCGAAAATTGATTGATGTTTTTTCAATCAAAGCCTTTCAATCAAAGCTTTCAATCATAAGATATAATTTTTTTTATATCAACTAAGATATATTTTATATCTGTTGACACCAGTATTAATTAGTAAAACATTTCAAATTTTATGAAACTAACATCAATAGTTAATAATGTTTACTTCGTCGATTATTTACTAAATATGGCAAGTAAAACTCATGACCACATATATCTATATAATATATGTAGGTAATGAGTTTTTCTTTGCCAGATTAGTAAATAATGACAAAGAAAACATTTTGAATGTAGTTTGTAATCATATAGAATTTGAAATGTTTTAAGTAATTAACATAGGGCAAAGATTATTAAAATATATATTATCAATGATACATACTTATAACGAAACATGAAAAAAAAAATTATAAAAACCCTTAAATATTTGTCAATACAAAAAATTGTAAATATTTAAAGTTTGATGTGCCAGAACTGAACTCTTGGCAATACCATACTCTCATTATCTACTGCAATACCAATTACTGGAAGTTTCAGCAAAACGACCAATATCCTATTAATTGGTTATATGAGATAATTTTTTTTAGGTATTGAAAACAACAAAAATCCTAGTTTCTTCCACTTCTCATTGGAAGTTTCAAGAGCATTAACATATAGTTTTACTTTTTTTTAACAGAATTTTATATAACTGACCAGTATTGACACTTTGATAATTACAATACCTGCTGCTAAATGCCAACTACTCCCTTTGAGCCATACCAATACGGAAAAAGGCCATACCAAACGTTTGGCACATCCTAATTTTAAGGCAAATTAATATTTGAAAAATATTTCAAATATTAATATAATATTTAATTTAAAAAATTTCAAAAGGAATTAAAATCACAGAATAAATGATTCTCATTAAATAACTTTGCATAAAATTGCGGACAATAAAGCCTAAACACTAGCAAAGAAATTTGAAAAATTGAATTGACAAATTAAATAAATTACTCGGTATCAATCTTTTATAGTTTTTAAAAGAATGACCCCACTACCAGGACATAAGGGAATACGAACAATAAATATAAAAAAGGCAGAACTTATATGTTATTTGGCAATTTTTTTTTTTTTTGGGAGGGCAATTTCTTTGATAGACCTAGATAAATTGACGTATCGCGTCATGGTTACGGTTCAGCATAGAAGAATGCTCTAAATGCACCTTCTGCTAAGTTACATGGTATCGCTATTGTTAACGAGATACCAGCCTCGCAGACCAGCTAGAAGATGAAGACGAGATGCAGATCGGGCGGACTGTTAGACACGGGAGGTTAAACTTTAACGTGGCGTGTGAGCTAGTGTATTCGATATAAATGTGCCGTATTGTGCGTGCCAATCAGTGAGTATCTATCGGACCTCGGCACTTCTTGATGTCGCGTCTTTTCGCGGCTCTTAAGAAACTTCCCTCCATGAGCCTCTCGGTAAGTCCGACGTCCGTTACGTCTGCCTGTTAGACCTCGAATGCTGAATCACTGATGTCATTCGCCTTGAAGCTTTGGTAGAATTAATATCCTTGCGCGTAGAGCGTCCGCGCATAACTAGAATGGAACATCAAATGTAAGCCTTCCATCCTAGATTACCAGCTCATGCATATTTCGCGGTGTTATGCTCATCCAAAAACATGTGATTTGCCCAATAGATAAGTTTGTCTTCATGGAAGAGAATCATCATCCGATGTTCCCGTCAGCCTATAAGCAGAAGTCATGTATATTTATTTTGATTTTTGACATCTGCAATGATCACGTCAGTCACAACACTCCACAGCAGCAGATCAATTAAGCTCATTTCTCGCATATCTTCAATGATTATAAGTAGGCAATTTTTGGCGCCCACCAGTGAGGAAATTTCAGCCCCTCAGTCTATCTTCCAGAAATCTGCTTGCAAGACGACACTTAGATCTTCCACAACAATCATTCATGAATGTCCTGCGCCTCGCCTAGAGGTATATCGGTCGTTTTACCTCACATAAAAAGTAATTGATATCTTACAAATGATAATTTTAACTTTTTTTATCTGCACACGAGCACCTGATGTCCCCTTACCATTTGCATGTCCACTTTTCTTCTTTTGAGGTGTGTAGCGTCAGTTGCAAAATCATAATATGGCAAAGCAGAAGCCGTTCCCAGCGATTCTTTCAGGCATTATTATCTTTTGGTGTCAGACGGCCTGAACACCGCGATTTCAGCTACCCATTTCGCCTCAAGTTCGTGCGCTTGCTCAAACACGTTTCTGCTTTGAGGTTGAAGGACTCAACTCTGCTTGTGGATCAGAAACAACCTTCTCTTTTCCGTTATCACTAGGCCCAGGAGGGCGGTTAGGGACATATTCGATGTTTCTATCTCAGAAAACCTTCGAAAAGTTATATATATAATAATACTAGTAATAATATAAAATTATATCATCATATATTATATATATAATAGTTTATATATATATCATACTATATAATATATAGTATATCATATATATATATTTGATGAAATAATATACTATATATATATATATCGATATATATATTATATATATAATATATATATATATATATTATAATATATATACTATATTATATATTATATATGTTTATATACTTATAGTATATATATATTAGTATCATATAATATATTATAGTACTATAATTATATATATATATAATATATATATATACTATACTATATACTATATATAGTATATAAATATTTCAGTAATATATATATTATATATACGTATATATGTTCGAGTAGTAATAATATCATATATATTATATATATATATATATATAATATATTATATATATATATATATACATACTATATATTATATTATATGATATTATATATATATACTATATATATATATATATATATACATATTAAAAATATATAATATATACATAATATAGCTATAGGGGGTTGAGTAGTAGTATGAGTGAGGCTAGGTATATATATATAATATTAATATATATAGTGCTGGTCGGAATAAACATATAAAAGTCATTACGTCTATTCTTTTTACATATGAGATAATTGTAATAAATGTGTTTCAATGACATAATATTAATAAACCTTAATTTATTATATAAGTAATCACCGAGCATAATACAAATTTGATTGGTAAATTCAAGACTTGGGATAATTTAACATTAAAAATTATAAAAATCGTTTAAAAATTATGAAAATAAATGAATTATATAAAACTATAATGTTATTCCTTGCATAAATAATATATTATGTAAAATTAATATAATTTATTGAAAGCTTTTCTCAGTTAAACATCTGGAATCATGGATTTCGTTCTTAAAGTGTCTTCACTATGACTCTGCCGTTAGTCAATCTCTAAGGTAATTCCATCGATTTCCTCTTTCAGGTTCCTTTCATTCAATTCTTCAAGAGTTTATTTTGAAATATTCTCTAAATAAATCAAACCTTTTTACTTTGAAATTAATATATTATATAGATATTTAATATAATATACTATATTTATTTAATATATTATTAACTATATATATTGATACATGATATATATATATAATATATATATATATATATATTAATATATCATATTATATATATTTATATACTATATATTTCATTATATATATATATATAATTATTATATATATATATATATATATATTATTAATATTATTATTATAATATTAATTATATATTATGTATTATAGATTAATAATAATTGTAAGTATATACTATATTAATATATATATTAATATATATGTAATAAATTATATTATATTATAATTGGATAATATATACTATTTATATTAAATTATAAGTTTAATATAGAGTTATTATTTATATATATGTATATGAATGTATTAAATATATTAATATCATATAAGTTAATAAATATTTAATAAATTCATAATAAATTTATATATTATTATATATATAATAATAACTATATAGTTATATAATGTAATATATATATTATATATATATATGTATAAGTATATTTATATTTATCATTAATATAATATATATATATATATAATATATAATATAAATATATATATATATTAGAATATATAATTAATATATCTAATTATATATTATGAAATTATATTATGTATCTTTTAATATTATTTGTGATATAGTATTAATATATATATAGTTAATATATTGATATTAATTAATTATATATTAAATATGTTATATAATATAATATTAATATATATAAATCATTATGATTATATATATATTAATATATATATAATAATATAGTATATATATATAACTATATGTAATATATTAGATGTTAATAATGATATACTAAGATATAATATGGCTATATGAATATTTATTATTGTTAATTATATAATTATAATATATTTATAGATGATTATATAGATACTATTAATACTATATATGTATATTATATATGTATTATATATTTATAAGGTATATATATATATATATTGATATATAAATTATATTAATATTAATAATATATATATATTTATATATATGATTAATTATTATAATATATATACATAATTATATTAATATCATTAATATATATAATAGATTATTAATATATATAATAGTATATATTAATAGTATTATTATATATAATATATATTATATTATATATATATTTAATATATATATATTTATACTATATATAGTTTAACTATATATAATGAAGTAGAGAGAGTACACGCAAATACTCGTAATCGATGAACATTACCTCCCATTATTTAATAGTGCTTACTTTACTCGTTTTTAGCCGTTCAATTATATGTCATTCACACACTTATCCTCCAGGGCAACATTATATATATCATGACCACCTTATATACTCCACATTAATCATATTACATAATATCTTAAAGTACACACCCCTCTTCTAGTATAACCACCTTAAAACATCCCTACTACTTAATTACTCCCTATTGAGGGAGTAAAGATATAGCCCTACATTACGTAGTCCTGTGCGAGTGTCGTAGAGCTGACTAATGACCGGGGTGTAGGTGGTGAGGCTGGTGAGCTCCTCGCACCATCATATCATCTATGTCTAGGACTGCTCTAATGCATGCTCGGAGTAATGTCGTTGATCGCGTAACGGCCGTCTAATTTTCGGTGAAATTGTATGAAATGAATTTTCGTATGATGATAGTAATAATGGTAAGTTCAGCAGGAATACATTGTTTGAGGAGAAGAGTTAAAGAGTAATGTGATAAGGGATATATATATTTATATTTAAGAAAGGGCAAATTTTTGAATTAGCTACTGACTGTAGACGTGAGTAAAACAAGACTGAAAGTGAAAACGGGAAAATGGAGCTATAGGTAGTGGTTAGTGAATGTAGTGTGTAGCTAGTGATGTGTAGCGTAATAAGACGGAGCAATGAGAGGAGGAGATAAAAGATGTTGAGCAATTTGATTGTGAGAGATATTTGAGGATTTAGAATAGCTAGCATGGATATAATACTTTTGTTAGTTGTATTCTTCTCTCTATACCTATCTATATGATATACTATATTTATTATATAAGTATCTACTATATATAATCTAGGATGCCCGATGGATCTAAAAATTATCGATAAATCGATAATATCGATATCTTTTAAAAAATATCACTATCCGCCTTCGATATCCTTACTCTGTCCTCTTATGGAGAAAAGTACTCAATATTCGCAATATTTACTACTACTTTTCAGGATATCTTACTTATAATCCGATTATTTTTAATTTTTGGGGCTTACAAGTCACTACATCAATAAAATGGCGAAACTCCTTCTCTCCTCCCTCTCATTCCTATTCCTCACACCCAGTACACAATATTTCACACCACACACTCATTTCACCGTATATTCCTTTCATATCTTTGTTTTCTCGACATTAATATAAGTTTCACAGCGTAGCAATTATTCATAAATTATTAGCCGCTCTAAATACATTCCATCACCTCTACCCTTTTTCTCGCTCTAATTATACATTATATATATTCCTCTGACATTCTCAATAATGTTACCTACTATTTCAATACTCTCTAAATTCGCCTGAAAAATTAACGGCCTGATTACTACGTTCTCAGATCACCATTCTCACGAGGCACTCGATAGCATACCTAGTGAAGAGATTAGTTATACGGTACGCGGGCACCAACCCAATACCCCCCGTCGCCTAGTCGTTACTTCTACGACTACCGCGGATAATTACGCATGTGGGCAATTCTTTGTCCTTCCCCCACAACATTAGGGATAATTGAAGTTAAGGGTTAGGTATTAGTCTTGTAATCGTTGTTATTCTAGAAGAGGTGTTAGTACTTTAAAGTATGTGTTTTATCATGATATGTGAAATAAAATAATGTAGTGGTACAGAATTATGTTGCCTGGAGAGATAATGATGTGTGAAGTAAATATAGAACTGTCCCAAAAAGAGAAATGAACGGCTAATCCATTTAAAAAATTGGGTATATGATGGTCATTTTCAATTCCGATGTTATTCAGTGAGCAGCCCGTCGTCATCCCCCTTATGAGGGTTAAAAAAAATAAATACGTATAGCTTACACTAAAAAATTGAAATTCCATTTATTTTTGGACTAGATTACTATAATCAATACTAATGTTTTTTACAGTTTTAATGAATATTAATAATCATAATAAATAATTAAAACTATACAACATAATTAAATATAAATAAAATCCAAAATGATTATCGATAAAAGAACAATGTTTTTTTTATAATTTTAAACAACGCAGAAAATGATTTATGCTAACATCAGAATTTTAATTGCTATTTCTCATTTTCTTATAATGAACAATATGAGCAGTTTGATTAGGTATTTACCCCCTATAGAGTATATCATTATGGTTTAATACTAACCTATACTTAACAATATATTATATATTAAATATATATTATATATACTATAACATAATATATATATAATGATATACCATATATATTATAGTAATATAATAAAGTTTAACTTTAATATATTAATATATACATTATATAATATAGTATTAATATAATATATACATTAACTTTATATATTTACATATATATTAATATTAATAGTATACATATAATATTTATAATATATAATATATATTATATAATATATTATTATATATATTAGTATATATAGTATACTATAATATTATATTAATAATAATTATTATATAATATATAATTAACTAATTATATATTATACTATAGTATATATACAAATATTATATATATATACATAATAATATAATATATATATATATATTATATATATATATATATATATATAATATATATATATATATAATTATCATATATATCACTATAGTATATGATCATAGTTAACTAACTATATATAATATATATACTAATATATAGTATAGTTTACAGTATACTATAGTTTAACAGTTACATACCATGTGTTTGATATAATATATCTAATATAATACATCAATACTTTAACATATAATATATATTATTAATATAATAACTCATATTAATATAAAATATATTAGATTAGTTAGTAGCTGTTAGTATTTCACAAACCCATAACTACTGCTAAAATACCTAAACAACTGCTCATTGTTTATAAGACATGCTCTAAATTAATCTTAGTATTTAGCAACATTTACATACATTTCTAGCCTGTATGTTAATATAAAAATAACATTGTTGATCCCTAATAACTTTACGTTATTTTTATATTATATATGTTTGTTATTAATATTATTTATTTATGTACTTATTCAGATACAAGATAAAATAGCAACATGATTGCCTTTAAAAGTCTCTCCATAATAAATTTTTAAGTGTAGCAATTGTTATATATATTATTATTTTAAACTATGAGTGTACTAGATCGCCTAATCTGTAGTGGCCTCTCTATTACTATTATATTAATATATATATATAAATATTTTAATAAATTAATATATATAGTATTATATATAGTATTATACTATTATATATTCCAAAAGAAAAATGTTTTCTTAGAGTTGATCGAACTCTTGAGGAATTGAATGAAAGGATCCGAGAGGAAATCGACGGAATTCATCATGAGATTGCACGGAGAGTCATGGAGAACTTCCAGGTACGATCCAATGATCCAAACATGTTTTAACTTGAAACTTTATCATAATATTAATATATTTCAAAATAAGTTATTTGCAAGTTATATAAATTAACATAAGTTTTATTAACCTTTTATTTCTAAATTTTTCAATTTTGATTAATTTTAATGTTAAATGAGTATTTTTCGTAAATAGGTATTATGTATACGATTATATGTAAATAAAGGTGATTATATAAAGTGTATATATATATAATTTATATAAATATGTTAATAATTGAAAATAATTATTACTATATATCATCAATTGTTAAAGAAATGTATCGTACTATTCATGGTATTATGTTTCGCTCAATAGCTAAATATAATCTCTAGATTCTCTCAAGAAATTTGCACCTACCCCCATACAAGAAAATATATTCAAATATTGTCCTTTATTAAGTGTCTTCTTGTTACACTTGATTGTTCTCATTTCTATGTAATACTCGAAGGCGATATTAAGTCACTTATTTTCTTATTAAATATATACGACTTTATATCGTATAATTAATCTTGATATTAATCTTTTGTAGATGATTATAGTGTCGTTGCAGCTCCTTTCTCGCCATTCTCTTTGATAGGAGTTTAAGGCCTAATAAACACTGAAAAAAGAAAACAATAATTTTTGCAATATAATTATATTTTGAATGATGAAATTCATTATTTTTAACTCCTGCAGATTCTATTCTACATTTTGAAATAATACTTTGTATATATATTTAATATTTGCAGTATTTTTAAACCCTTATTGTCTATATTTCCACATAATAATTATGCCTTTAAATTTAGTGAGTATGAGTATAAAATAGGCCTATAATATATATAGGTATTGGTACTCGCATTTTTTGTTTACCTCTCTCTCTCATAGGTTATTAGGCATTTAATAGCACAGTACTGGTATTATGATTTCTATTGTTTTTCATACAAGCATTTTGTGAAAAGACTCTTCACTTTTTAAAAGGGATTCTTAACCTAAAAGTATGATTACTGAAACAATAATAAAATACTGCATCCATATCACAAGCGTACATAAGTTTATAATAAAAAAAAATTAGGACAAAAAGCATCTTATTGTAGATAAGTTACTGATATGAAATTTGGAAATTTCATAACTATTTTCAGGCTCATTTTTAATTTTTATTTTTATTTTAAGATTATTTCAATATTTCACATAAATTTCATGAAAATTGCCTTTGGAAGTTGATGTTATTTCTTTTTTTAAATGTTATTTCCTTCATTGACAGTTCTTAGACATTACATAAAATTTGGGGGACTATTTCCTATTTAATATGATTCAAAGCACTTTTTCTGCGCTTACAATTAATGAAAACATTTTTTATTTTAACAACCTAGTAAATA
>JABUQX010092463.1:7500-22500 GCA_015478945.1 Trachelipus rathkii | reverse complement strand
CATCAAGCAGCCAAAGCAGTGATGGTGGTGACGACAACAAAAATTCCTCGGTCATCCTTCAGCAAATATCTGCAATAAC
The DNA here is from genome assembly GCA_015478945.1 of Trachelipus rathkii. Taxonomy (NCBI): domain Eukaryota; kingdom Metazoa; phylum Arthropoda; class Malacostraca; order Isopoda; family Trachelipodidae; genus Trachelipus; species Trachelipus rathkii. The sequence continues at coordinate 22,421 of JABUQX010092463.1, read as the reverse complement.
AACAACAACAACAACAACAACAACAACAACAACAACAACAACAACAACAACAACAACAACAACAACAACAACAACAACCGCAGCAACAGCAGCAGCAACAGTTCCAGCAACTCGAGTTGCAGTTTTTACTCCCGGTCTCGCTGAAATTTTGATAGTGCAAAATCTCTGATAGAAATGAGGTTTACATATTAATGGCTGCTGAAGAAGCTTTCGGGCGTGATACTGAAAACCTGGTAATAAATCGCCCTTCTTCTTAACGCCATAGTAAAAAATTTAGAGAAGAGAGACACAAAGAAATTAAGCACAAATTAATCCTAAACGACTGCTAAGACTTAGTGTTGCACTGGGGTGGAAAGTTGATCTTAGCACTCACAGGTAATGAAAATGTTGATAGACTGGCAATAATAGTAACTTTTCAAGTCAAGGAGAAATTGTTGTGAGTTCCTGAAATTCCAACATCTTCAGGAGAAGAGCAAGCCATGGCTGTTTACCAAGCAGTGGAGAAGTGGGGTATAACTGACAAAATTCAGGCACCTTGATGTGATACAACAGCAAGCAAAAAAGGTCGAGTAAATGGTACCTGTCCAAATCTCGAAAAATTGTTAAATCGTGGCCTGTTGTTCCTCCCTTGCCGTCATCATAATTTTGAGCTACTTTTGAGAAGCTGTTTCAACTAACTGAAGGGTCCAACTTCACGGTCCAGACATGGTGCTTTTCAATTTTTTTTAGAGAAACCTGGATAAAACTCGACAAGAATGTTTACATAACTGGTAGCAACGAAGTGTCTGATGATTCCATTCTTGGATTTCTTGAACACGCCCTTTCTACGCCAAAATAACAGAGAGATGATTACAGGGAATTGTTGGAGTTAACGATGATCTTTCTTGGCGGAATTCCGAAGAATGGGATATCGTTTCGTATACCTGGAACCTTAAGGCAATTTATGCATTCAAGATATACCTGTTTCAAAATCAAGTTCAGTTATCTCATAGGGAGAAGAACTCTTTAAGAAGAATATGTATTTTTCTTGCTCGAGTGTACGTTCGAGCCTAGTTTCTGTCATCAGAAGCAAATAAAGCACTTTATCATGGTTTCCTATTCATGCGTTAACTGATAAATTATCAAGATATTGGTCCAGAAATAAGTAAGGATGCTGCTGCTGCTGCAAAAAAAAAAAAAAAAATCCAATCATCTCTGGTGCTTAGTTCCCGAAACTGTGACTCTATCATTATTTGATGACAATGTTCCATCAGTGGTTAAGACAAATATGGCTCGAATTATGCTGGAAGCAGGCAAAAGTGAAGAAGAGAAAGAAGAAAAAATCAACTGAATAGATACAGTTTTCACCAAAATGATTATTCTTCTTTTACAAACATCGAGTTTTCGTCTTTTGTAACTGCTGGTACAAAAACTTTCATCACGAGATTTTCTGTCAGCACCGATTTCCTCGATAAAGACCCATCAACATGAAAGGATGACCTTGGTTACGAAAGGGAAATTGAAAAACTTGAGAAGACAGTTGTTGTGAATGACGTTGCAGAAAGAGGTGTCAAACTCATTAAGGATTACAATAACATTCTCACAAAAGATGAAACTGAGAAACAATTTATTCCACAGATCGTTGCTGAAGCCCTTAAAAAATATTAAATCATCTCTTAGGGAAATATAATGCTCAATGTTCGTTTGTTCATACTATGTTTTGATTTCATAGAAATTATTGCAGTAAATAATAATGCGATTCTCTTATAGAAGTTGTGTGCTTTATTAAAATAAAACAAATATTTCTTAAATTTTTCATGCTATTTCAGGAGTTTTTTTCAAATTAATCTTTGAGAAATTTGGTTACGAATGTTTTTAAACAATTGTTGGGGTTGCATAGATGTGTCCATATAATTTCTCTAGGAAGGAAAAAGAAATTGATCGAGATAGGGAAAAGTATATTGCTTTCAAGCGGATTTAATTGATGCTTCTACTATATTCCAACTTCGAGGCATTTGAGGGTCGCCTAGCACTTTGTCCGATTGAGCTGAAGGTTTGCACAGCCCGTTTTTATGTTGATTGAAACAGGATTAGGGGGTGGGAGCAGAAAAATTTTAACTTTTAGATAATTACCAATAGCAAAGGTACATATATATATATATTTTACTTACTATATTATTATTCATTATTAATTATTATTATTATTATTATTTTTATATTATTACTTATTATTATTATTATCAATGAACTTATGATTAATATTTGATCAATTATTCAGCACACGAGAGCTTAAAATCCTTATTGCAACCATGAATGTTTTAGTAGTAATTGATAACTATGGATAAATGGATGATAATGTCTTGATGAGTCTACTTATAATTATTTTATATTATTACTTTTATATATATATATTACTCTCTTTATAATTTTATTTCTTAAAATTTTATTATTAATTAATTAATTATTATATATTATTTAATTTTATTCCATATATTATTATTATTTATTATTGCTATTAGTACTTTTTTTTTATATTATCAACCAAACTTAAAACATTTCATCATATACAATTTTACTTACTTGCTTAATAATGTTTTAAATTGTTTTTGTAGCTATTATTATTATTATTAATAATTATTATTATTATCTATTATTTAGTTATTTTTTTGTTCTCTCTTCCCTACATTAAACCACAGCATAATATAATAGATAAATTTATATGTCATAAACATAAATTATATATAATATTAATTATTATTATTATAGATCTTATTGTATGTTTATTAGTTTACTTTAGCAAAGTAAGAGGACTGAGGTAAAAATCAAAATTATTATTTATTATTATTATTATTAACAATGTATTTTTTTTTTATAATATATATTAAAATAATTAATTATTATGATTTTTAATTAGTGAGAAAAATGTGCATAATTTATTATATGTTAAATTTTATTATAGACTTTATTATAAAATCAAGATTATATTTTATTATTATTATTGTTATTTTTATTATTAATGGTTTTATTAATTATTTTTAAGTATATTACTTATATAATTATTTATATATTTAATTATATTTACATATATATAATTATTTATATATCGGTGTATATCAGAAAGGAGTAATAGCATAATATTATTGAGTTGGTTCTTCGAAGAAACCTGTGGACGTAATGTTCAGGCCATTAATATTTTTAAGTTTATCTTTTAAACTTCAGATCTTTGAAATTGTAAAATTTCCCTGACTTATACGAAGTTTATGGTTAATTACTTTTATTTACCATATAACTTAATTGTATTAAATATATTTCTGATTAAATTGTTTTTGAATTGAATTGATGTATTATTATTATTATTACTTAATTATTATTATTATTATTATTATTTTATTATTATTAATTATTGTCATTATTTTTTATTTTTATTATTATCATCAACTTATTATTCGATTAATTATTATTACATTTATATTATTATATTATTATTAATTAATTATTATTATTATATTATTATTATTATTATTATTATATTTATATTATATATATATATATAATATTTTATAATTATATATTTAACGAAGATATATTCCAATTATATGTTGGTTAACATATATAGGTTATTATTTTATATAAATATTACAGAACACATTTTATATACATATGTATTTTTTAATTATATTATAATATTATAATACTTTATATATATATTAATTATTATAATATATATATTATATAAATTATTTATATATATATTTATAATTATTAATTATTTAATAAATTTAATTTATAATTATTAATAGATATATTATATAAATTATATTTATTATTTATATTATTATTTATCATATAGATAAAATGAAAAATCTATTTAATATTAATATTATTTTGTGCGGTTGTGTATAGTAAAGATATAAAATTATGATTTGTTATTTTACATATACAGTATATCTTTAATAAAAATATAAAACTAACAAGTTTTTAAATATATAATATTATTAATATATTAATTATATATATATATATATATATTAATTAATATTAATATTATATTAATATATAATAATTAATATAATATTAATATATATATATATTTAATAATATTAATTAATATATTATATATTAATATAATTAATATATATATATATAATATTATATTTATATATATATTAATATCATATTGCTCGCAGAAAACAATATATACAACATGGATATGAAGTTTGAAACTGTGCATTCACTCTATATATAAGTTTCACAACCTTTCCTATTACTTATCCCTATTTGAAATATTAATCTATAAGGAAATAAATATCTATTTCAGAGATATATGCAACCACTAGTGATCCATTCCTTTATATACGGTAGCTATTTACAGTGACTCTAAATAGTTTGACATTTTTCACTCATGGCCAAATATGAGAAGTTATAAATATACATATAGTATCAACATTAGTTTTGTTCGTACAAGCATAGACTGTCCTAATAATAGATCTAATATATTATAATATTGTATTATAATTCTATTATATTAGTGTTTTCAAACTCACATACTTCAGTAGTATAATTATTTATTATAAAACAAACCATTAATAGAGGCTACTAGATGTATTTAATTCAGTTCAAGTATTGTTATGATCGACATTTGTCCAAGATGCATTAATATTTATTCTTCTTTTATTATATTATTTTATTTAACAATGAGAAGTGTTGTTAAATATTTTTACATACAATAATTATATAGAGCGAATGTTAAACATGAACAGATATTCTTTATAGTATCGTATGAAATGTGTTATATACGCTTTTGAATAAGGTTTACCAGTAATTAACGGTGTAACATCAATGAATACTTTTAACTACTAATTCCATATAGCAATATGAGAAAGTCATACTTAATCTATTATAATTTAATCAGATATATTGAGCTATATATGTACTTCATATAGTATATTATATATATACTATATATATAGTTTATATATATATTTATATTCACGGTTATTTCATTAATATATTATGGAATAATTTTTATTCAAACTATGAACATTACTCGATGTATATCAGATATATACATAATACTACAGTTTTATCCCTTTTACCATATATACATTATTTACCTAAGTTGTCATATAATAATTACGGAGGAAATTTCATTCTAAACAAGAAATTAGATAATCACAAAAGGTGTATCATGTACATCCATATTCGTAAGGAATATAATATCAGGCTATGATAAACGATCACCATATTAGGTTATTTACGCGAGAATAATAAAAATATAACAGCTTCGGTGAGAATAAACAAAGGTTACCCTTAGTAAATATTTTGTTTTTTTTAAAATAAATTATTTATTTATCAAAAACTAAAATGTTTTTTTCAAATTTTCAAAATAAATGTTTTTCAAAAAATATACCAAAAATGTTAAAAATGTAATTTAAGGGCAAAATGTTAAGTCAAAACGGTTAACGTAGCCTGTTACTATAAAATACAAAAATGTTACCCGATTCAAATAACAAAAAAGCTATGGTTATTTTTTATTCTATTCAAAAAACATTTGTATTTATAATACCATGTAAAAAATAGTAAATCTTATCCTTCACATGGAGTTATATAAAATTTAACTTATTTAACTTAAAATCTTTTTATTATCTATAAAATCATTTAACTTTTAACTATTTAACTTTAAAATAATTGAAATTTATTTTTTGGTGAGTATGATGTTGTGTGTGTGTGGTTGTGTGTGTGTGTGTGTGTAGTTGTGTGTGTGTGTTATAGCAGAACTATCTCTAACTAAACATATTCTTCTTTACTTTTCTCATTCCCTTGTCATCTTTTTACCTTATCTCCTTCAATTTCTCCACTTCCTCCTATTTCTTCTTGCTCTTCAGGATTAGCATTCACTTCTTCGTCTTTCTTAATCTTCTCTTCAATTCTATATCTTATCTTCTTATCTTCTAATCACAACACTATCTTCTTTCTTGAAGCTCATAACGTAAACATCATATACTCTCTTCCCCCACGCAAACCATTTTTTTCCTCCTTTTATATTCCATAGTAAATAAAGACGGGTAATGGCAATAGCTGAGGACATTAAAACGATATGAGTCCTCTAAAGTTTTGAGACAAACAACAAGTTTGAAAGAACAAAGTCAATACTAGCAGAGGAGGTATCAAAGTGTTTGCAGGCATCAAAAGCCTGAGGTATGAAAGATGAGAAGGGAGAATATCAAAGAAATGAGTATCATAGTTGAGAGTAGTCATGAAAGTTGAGAGCATCAAAGTATTGAGTAGTCATAAAATAGGCTACGCGCGGATATCGATAAGGTTCGAGTATCATACAGTTGAGGAGTTAATCAAAAAGCTTTGAGAAGCCAAGAAGTTAAAGCTGTAAAGGTAATCCAAAGTTGATAGGCATCATAAAGTATGTGAGCTTCAGAGAGTTGCGTCACGTGTGTGTGTGTGTGTGTGCTGTGTGGTGTGCGTAGATAGGTGCTAAGTCGCTAAGGTGTGAAGGTTTTATGGCTATAGTTTACATACAGGAACTCACAGTTACAGGGGTAGTTATACTACATAGACCTCCATGTTATAGTACGATGTTCCTTACAACCCAGGTATTCAGCTTCGCGGTTAAGAGAGATTGTACCTTACCCCATTGCTCTCGACACTGAATCTCACTATAATCCCTTTCTTACCAACTTTTTAAATAAAGGTCAAATTTCAGGACCTATGATCGGTAACAAGAGCCGTAAATATCAAGGTTCAAGCTCCGTAAATAGCATAAGAGTCAAAACACACTCAAAAAGTAATGACTAAGCTAAGACCACCTAAGTGGTTTAAGAGGGGTGTAAAAGGAGGTGTTATATTCTAATGGAGACACTCTTCTGCCGTAGGGAGTGCTAAAAGCTGGTATTATAAATATTTTTTATAATAATATATTTAGTGAGAAAAGATATTATATAGTGAGCTCACAGTATCAACGAGTTATTTTGATATAGTATATTATATAAATTATATATATTATTTGATATAAAGATGAGCTAACTATTATATATATATATACTCAAATTATTTTTTCTAGGGTATTATAGGTATTATTGTTGAGTAAATTAGATTATATTGAATATTATTGTGATTAATATATATAGTAACTTAATTTATTACTAATTAGAAGATTATTATTATTTTATTGAGTTAATATGTACGTATATACTTATATTTATTATATAATATATATTTATTAAGTAAATTATAACCGAGGAATAGTGGTAAATAACTATAATATATAGTGAAATATGAATATATTTATTTATATATACTATTAATATTAATGGAAAAAGTTAAGCAATAATAATATAATATAATATAATTAAAATTGAGATCAACCTTAATGAAAAAGTACAATATTAATAATAATAATAATAGATTTTGGTTTGAACGGAGGGATATTACATATAAATAGGTTATGATAATGTGAAATTAAATGTCAGAAAAAAAGGATAGTCTGGATAATATAGATAAAATTCGAGATGACGGCACCAAAATGCAGAGTGAAAAAGAATGATAGTGATGGGAGTGCTCGGAATACGGTGCGGTGAGCGAGTCCAATAAGACCTCGTTATAGTGATCCGAGATATCAATGCGAGTCAGTTTTGACCGCCGGAAAACCAGCTTATCATAATCGAATCACCCGAAAACACTTATATAATAATTTGACCCATTAAAAACGTGTGGTTAATTAATCACCCGAAATATATCGATGTTGCACTCAAAATGTTAGCAATAAAATAGTTTGGCAAATTTTGTATTGACAACATTTGCATACATTGCAAATGCACTCACTGCAATGTTGGATTGCATATACGCATCAGGGGGGTAGGGTAATATACTATATACTACATACTTGTTAGGAATAGAAATCAGTGATCCCAAGTCGTAAACCACAGGAATCGATTCAGGTGTTCGATTATATGATACTATAAAATACGATGCCATATATCGGATATGTATCTTCACAATATACAATTAATATCGAGTTACTAGAAGGGGATTAGAATAGGGGGAGAGTGTGGAGGTAATAACTCGGTAGAAGAGAACTCAACCTAGCACATTCACTAATTACAACACAATCGATCACATGCATACCTTATATACAAATCCTACGAAAGTTAGAACTAATTACAGTGATAGTATTACTCTAATGACGTAGGTCATGTCATGCTAAGAAAAAAGTCTAAAAAGGGGGGTAGGGAGTAGTATAATAAACTACGTATAGGAACATCGGTAGCAATATCTAAATACAAATACACCATCGACTCTCCGTACCCATTAACCTAGGGGTAGACACTAATACAGGGTGTATTCTATGACGTAGGACATGTTCAGGCTAGAAAAAGGCTAGAAAAGGGGGGAGTGTAGGAGAAATATTAAACTCAAATAGAGAATAGGAAAAGCATCACTAGCACCTTACTAGATATACACCAATCGACTCCCCGTACCAAATCATAAGCCTTTAGGAGAAGATCACTAATGGAGCGTGATTGAAAGTGTTCTAACAATAATATGTCGAGCACGATTGCTAGAAGCACTCTAGAATAATAGACATATTAATCATATAATAAGCCTTATATCATATAGCCTATAATTCATATAGCCTATATCATATATAGCACCTATAAGCCTTATAGCACTATATGGAACATGTGGCTGCAGCTGGGCTCGAGAAAGCTGTGAAGTAGATAGAAAAAAAGGGCGCACTTTATGACCTTTGGCGGAGTTATGCGGTTGATAAAGAAATGGATACCCAAATGTCATGTATAATATCTACTAATGACGCCTGCTGATTTCTAACGGGAAGTAACGGTTTTAGATATCGTAATGAAACTTTGTATATGTTCTATTTGGATATGATTTAATGTATTACCGAGAGGTGAGTTTCACAAGTCGCCTAAGTTGATTCTAGGGGGTATCTCCCCCGAGAGCAAGGGTGAAGATAAGCGGGTATTATTACTGAACGTTTTTGCGGCTTTCGCACAATTCGAGCGAAGATTTAAGGCCATTAACGCAGAGATTTTGGACCAATCGAACAGAGTTTGTTCGATTGAACCGAGAACTGACAACCTATGCTGTTAATTATTAACTTATTATTAATTATTATTATTATTATTATTATTATTAATATTATTAATTATATATTATATTATATTATTATTAATTAATATTATTATTATTATTATTATATTATCATTATTATTATTATTATTTAATTTTATTTAATTGTTTATATTTTTCTTTTATTTTTATATTATTCTTCGTTTAAGCGATTAGCCTGCCGATCTTAATAATAATACCTACTCAGTCCAATCAGCGTAGAAAATACCTGCACCAAAACAGCCTATGTCCCCCACAAGCACCGAGACCGCCTAATATTATATATAAATATAAATTAAATTAATATAATTATAAATTATAATATTATATAATAATATATATTATAATATAATATTTATATAATATTATATATAATATATATATATATAATATATATATATAATAAATATATATATATAAATATAATATATAAATATGAATAATTATATATATAATTAATATAATATATATATATAATTATATAATTATATATATAATATATATATATAATTTCTTGTATATATATATAAATACTAGTTCAGTAGTTCTTAATACAAAAATAAATTGAGTCAAAATTATGGCACTCTGAAAATATTTATTAAACTTTCAGCGCTCAGTGTGCTAGAACTCCACTGGGTGGAAAAACCATTGAACGCACAAAATAAGAGACATGAGAGATGAAAATAGTGAAAGTGAAAAATATTAGTTTAATCGGTGTTTGTAATTACAAATATATAGATAATTTGTGATTTTCTAGATCTTATAAAAGCATGAGCACTTTATTATCAGAGCACGTAAAGTTTACTATTGCAAATATATAATAATTAGTCGACACATATCCACCAGACTCGGCGAAAAGTCACGTTAAGGGCAAAAGGTCCATATAGGCGCATAGAGTCCGCCTTAAGGCGCAACTTAGGATCCGAGGTGGCATAGGCGGCAGCACGCACACTCAAAAATATAATGAAAACCCAAGCGACCATATAGATATTATATATATAAATTATAATAATATTAAATTATAAATAATTACATATATATTAATTATAAATTTTATATATATATATATATTATATAATAATTATATAGATATATAATTATATATATAATATAATATTAATATATAATTAAATGAAATATATAATATAATTAATTAATATAATATTAATAATTATATATATAATAATTATATAATTGAATTTATAACATAATTAATAATTAATAATTAATATATAATTAAATAATAATATATAATATTTAATTAATATAAAATAATTATATTAATAATAAATTATAATATAGTATATTATCATTATGTATTGTATTATATTATATAATATATTACTATATATATATTATATTTTTTTATTATTTTTTGTTTATTTTGTTTATTGAGTTATATTACTCATATATATATAATATTAATATGTAAATAATTGTATTTAAAAAATTCGAGTATAAATATTTTAACATTAATAATAATATAAAATTAAATATAAATGTAAAATTATAAATATATATATATAATCATGTGACTATATAATTCATTTTTCTGCGTTACGAAAATCCTTGATTGATATGCGTTAAGCACGTGCGAGCATTGACTTATAGGAAAATTAATGTAATAAAATTTGTGATGTTATAGCTATCTCTGTGATTTATTTATCAGTTCATATTTGAGAATCACAAAGTGATGTCAATAATTTATTGTCTCTATTCACTCGAACGCCTAAATTAACCACTAAATTCCAATTATATCTTCTAATTTACGAGTGTGCAGAGACGGCATAGCTCGTGGAAATAAAAGTTTACGCTTAGGTACGCAATGCGATGGTAGCGCTTGTCGAGTACCGTTTTATATTTCGAACTAGTCACCGCCTATTTCTGTAGAGAACTTTTTATACTCGCCTAAACTCACTTACAAGCAGTCTATATTTTTCTAGATTACAAGCTCTTTGAGATATCTTAAAAGGCAAGCAAAACTATCTCAGTGCAGCTCTTGTGTATAGTGACAATTTCAGCTATATTATGGCACGTTATTTTAAACTGTTTTCTACCTATTCTCTTTTCTCTCTTATCATTCTAAAAGAAACGACGAACACACACTTTATTTCTTTTCTCATATAGCGCCATGCCACAATAACTTGGTTTATTACTCAAGTGCCAAATTTCATACACTTTAAACTATGATTATGAAAGAGGGTGATATCCATTCTATATATAACAGTAATTAAAAGAGTTGTAAATTTACATAATAATAAGGTATTTGTGAGCTCTAAATAATAGAAATATATGATATTATTTTAATTAAATTATGAATTTACTGAAAAAATTAACATTTAAAAAAATATAAAAATAATGAGGTCTTGAAGCAATTTTTCGACTAGCGTTAGCTAATAGCTATACTATCATTTTTATTATTTTTATTATTAAATAATTTAATAAATAATTATATATAAATGAATAGGAAAATAAAAATATTTATTAAGTGATTTCAGTAAAGCATTTTGATTCTATATGATAGGTAATGATTTCTGTAAGCTAGTGTCATATATATATAATATATATATATATATATATATTATAATGATAATAATATTAACATAATATAATATATATTATATTATAATTATTTAGTATATATATATATATATATATTAATATTATTATTCAATATAAAATATATTTATATAATATTTATAATATATATATATTATAATAATATATATATATATTAATTATATATAGGTATATTATATTATATATATATATATATATATATAATATATATATTATATATATATATATATATATTATATTAAATATAGTTAATAATATTATTAATATATTTTTAAACTACCTTCATAATATTTTTGCATCAAATTAAACATTTTCATACATCTAGAGTTGACCGACGCAGCGGGTGCGGTGCGGTGCGGTGGCGTGGTGCGCTCATTTTTGGATGGGCGGTGCGGTGACGCATCGAAAATTTCAGCGACGCTGGTGCGGTGGGGTGCGAAGAAAAAATAAAAGTGCGGTTGCGGTGCGGAGCACGAGAAAAATTAGGCGGTGGCGGTGCGGAGCGTGTGCGGGCTCTTTTTTTAATCGCACCGCACCTGAGCACCGGCTTCACCGAACAAATTTCTAAAATCAAAAAAAATGAAAAAGAAATTGAGTTGTATATAATATAAATATATATATATATATATATATAGTATATATATAATATATATATATTAATATATAATATATAATTATATATATTATATTATAGTAATATATAATATATATAATATATATATATATAATAAATATATTAATTATATAATTTAATAATATATATATTATAATATATATATATATACTATATATATATATTAAAAGGGTGTCTAACGAGTTATCAACAATCGGTCATCAGCAAACCTTGTGTTGATTTGTGGATATGTAATACGAATATAAGTCCGAATATTTAATTCATTAAGGAGGATGGGTATGTCTGTTGGTGTCATAGCCGTGCAAGCGCGCATACTGAAAACCGCGCACAAACACTGCGAAATATCGAATGGATGATATATTTTTTATGGCTTCTGTGAAATGCTATACATATATAAAAATGTAGGTAGGGTCCCCCTTCCTCCTACATTTTATTATACGGTTGTTTCGTTTTCCTACGAGCACAATGTAATCCATAAACATAGAACCCCTGCATAGACATAATTGGCGTTAATAAATACAGTTACATGTACAGGTGGTAAACGCGTCAATGTACCTATATAAGCAATTAGTTTTTAAACGTCAATGTGAAAAAGGTTGAATAGAAAAAATGGTATTGACTAAGACAGTTCATATATGAGATATATGTTATCATGGAGTAATAACGTTGTAATAGTATCACAAAAAATTTATACAACTATGAATCTATCCACAGCTCAAGAAGGGAGAAGAAACGTCAGGTCGTTCATAATTGTAACACATACAGAGTATTAGTCACAACTGAGTTCGAAAAAGTTTTCATCCAGGCGAATACATGCCTCAGCCCTCCGGCGCCAGGTTTCATTGCATGCCCATGAAAGTGAAGTACCGGAGTTGATACTAGAGCATACGTTGGTTATTCGACAAACGAAGATCATCCAGGCGGGTAACTGGGTCACTAAACCCAAGCGTACCACGGTAAGTTTGGAGATACACCTCCACACCGCAACACTAGTCCAGTGGTGTTGAAGTCGTGTGAACGCTCAGGCATGAAAATGGACCAGATCTTCCGATCATCTTCCCGAAAGGTTCTGTCGAGGTAGGTCGTCACTTATAGCTGCATTATGCGCTGGGCACCCATCATGTTGGTTAATATATTCTTCGTCGTATCCTTAAAGGTATATCACTCAGGAACTCAACAAGGACGGTCTGCAGGAAATGGAGGTAACGCTTTCCTTGTCAAATTTCCCTCGAAGAATTAAGGCGCGATAATCCTACTATTGAGTAAACCACACCAAACGTTGACTGAGATGAGACCTGGTGATGGCCTAGTTGAATGTTATATGGGGTTTTGTTCGGCCGCAATGTCTGTAGTTCACACCTGTTATTTATTCATTCGCGTATGGTCAGCGAGATTCATAACGCTCCTAAAATACTTGTTCCAATAAGTCTGTACATCCATTAGAAGGCAATCAATGACATCCCCTCAAGCCAGGAATTCAGCCGCGTTGTTGGTCTCCACGATTGTAAATCCATGCCACAAGGCTCGTTGGCCTTAATAATGGAATACCATGTTGTAAATGCAACATCGAAATCCGTCGTATGGTATTCCGTGTTGCATTGTTTCCGAAGACTCGAAACTAGGCCTGTCGTAATGAGGACGTAGGATTTTCATGGGTGTATAGCAGAACGTCCAGTTCGAAGTCGAATGTACGGAACATGACCCCTCTCGTAGTCATGAGGGGTTGAATACTATGCGACCTGTACCTTTGACGTCTGTAATCTTATGGAATGCAATGTGGTCTAGGCAGTCCTCCGATGTGGATAACGTGTCCATAATTCTGAGAGCGCGAGCATTCCTCTCTTTTGCTGTGATGTACACGCTCCAACATATCAAGCTTTTCGTTTCTGCGTATACTGGTCACGTGGCAATGTTCAATGTATAGGCTCTGACTAAACACAAACCACGTCTGAAACGTTATAACGTTTCACTACACCTTTATTACGTTTAAATTTGTAGGTTACAGACATAGCCTCCATATAGTAAGCTGTTAGTTTTTTGGTTGTACACATTCACACATGCAGTATTTTATTAGTTTACGTATCAAATGTAATCAAAAAATGTATGCATTAGGTATTTTAATTTTAATCCTTTGTTAGCTGTATCGATATTTTTAAATAATAATTGGAAATACCTATTGTATTTAACTAATTATTTCATATTGACACGTTTCGGCTTTTGGCAGGCACTATGATCTACGGACGGACGTCTAGTTGTTTTAAGGGTACAAATGCGTGGACACACGAAACAAACCCGTATCAAATAAGTCGAGAGGGAAAGACCCTGCCATCATTTTTTTATGCGCACATTTCACAGAACAGCCATGAGACACAAATGATAGTCATTCCTCGCATTCAACATTCGCATGTTTGTGCGTGTTTTCGTATTGGCTCGCATAGACGGCAGACTACTCATAACCGTAACAATATTCCATCCTTCCTTTTTAAATGAATATTAAATAAATACGAAACTATAATATTCCCTATCATCATTTTGCATTGCTTTAAACATCCCGTTACGGTGATACACCAAGTGCTGTAACATA
>JABUQX010092463.1:0-5000 GCA_015478945.1 Trachelipus rathkii | reverse complement strand
TTTATATTGGGAGCAAGGAATTAACGATTGTAGGGATGCACTTATCGTGTTAGTATGAACATCAGAATAATACGCTGATATTCCCATTCCGAGGTTTATCAAAATTCACAGAGTGAAAGGTAAACAAATAGTTTTTCCATTTATGATCGTTCATTGTCCCACTCATAATGGTCAATAACAAGTAACCGAGAACCATAAATTTAGGGAGAGAAGTGCTTTCATATCCAGCCCTCTCATCATTTTAATTCGCTTGACTGTCCATTGTCTTGAAGATAAATGAAATACTCCTCATTCAGTAAGTTATTACGAAGAGGAAGAAAACAAGTGTTTTGGCTGAATTAATCATATGATATCTTAAATGATTAGTGAGGTATCATGAATGCATATTGGTTAGGAATAGATGAATTGATCATGAGGTGAGAAGATTTATATTTTATGCAAAAGAATCGGTCCGTATAGGCAGAGAGCATTCAGTGTGAAGTTTCTTGGCACCTTTAACAAAATTTCGCGAAGTAAGGCGTCATGCATTAACTTGAAAGTTTAAGCGAACTTTAATTCTGGCCTGTATTTTATTTAGTTCTTACTGACCATGGTCGAATGGTTCAAGTGTGCCGGCCATTGATCTATATTTTGAGAGACTTTCGCTCTCCCTTGTTTGAGATGTCACAACATTTTTAATGTTGATAACTGACGGAGTTTTGTGCTGAGTTACACATCAAGAAAAGAAACATACTTTCTTTATATTAGGGTACTAGCATCTCTCATAGACAAAGTGGACATACATCTGTGAATAGGTTTCCATTTGACAACATTTCATTAAATACGTACTGATTTATGTTCCTGTATGACGTTCAGCTGAAGAGGTTAGAGACCACATGAACACAAATATTTGGCTTTTCTTTCAGAAAAAAAATAATATGTCCAAACAGTATGCAGAATGACATACTCAGAGAAAACAAAGGAGAACTACTTGATTGAGTATCTGACGCATTTGTTGGTGGTGATCTTAGAAATGCACAAAAAGGAAGAGGTATTAATTCTGAAATATTTGGCGTTAAGCTCGTAGATACTATCGACGACATCGCCCAAATAAGCTAATGTAGAACAAGCCTTGAGTATTGTGTTGAAAGAGACAGAGTACTTTGGCTAGGCCGTATAAAGCCATCCAAGAATTTCAGCGGTCGAACGAGAAGCAGTAAATCAATCATTTATACAAAATAATTCCAGTAGTAAACTTTACTTACTGATCATCCTTATGATGTGTGTTTACGTGTGTTCACATTGTCCGGCGATGATATTGTATTTTTGTATTAAGTTTTGCAGTCACTTCTGGCATTACCTTTTTTATGGGGTTTGTCCTTTGGCTATTTTACTCTTCCGATTTTCCCTTGTCTAACATTTTACTTATGTTATTGCTGCTTTAGTATAGTTTTGTGCATAACCCGATGTCATTGCTTGCTTATTTCGAGAATAATTACGGTCGGCAGTGTACGTTTACGTTGTCATGGGGAAACAATATCGGTTAGAGTAAATCCCAAACTCCTGAGAGTGCAGATTAAGGGGTCTACTCATATCAATATTGCTAAATTTTCGATTGTGACTCAGATTACTGTCACTACCTTGAAGACGGCACTAGTCAAATAATTCTAATAAGTTTCACAACCAAAATTTGATTTAAATTCTTTCTAACCACAGTGGTCTCTATCAGACACATTTTCTAATCGGCATTCCGAGTTTCAGAGTGCTAATGCAAATAATTTATTTTTAATACTTGTGAATGCGAATGTCAATGCGATATTTAAAAGCCAATGCGATATATAATATATATATATATATATATATATATGTATATATATATATATAATATATTATATATATATATATATATATTATATATATATATATATATTATATATTAGTATATATATATATATATATAATATATATTATATATATATACTTCACAACCTTTTCTTCAAACAAAAAAAAAAATAGTCGCTGGAATCTGTACAGCTACAACAATTTTAGCTTTTCTTGTGAATTTAACACAAATTAAAGATATCGTAATGGTGTTTATTAAAGTAACTGGATTGCAAAATGCTTATTGTAAGAAGTAGATTAGGTAAAATAGATAAGCAGGAAGTTGTCAGACTTTCTGTACAGTGGAGTACTTATGTAAGTTGAAAATTTAGCTTTAGACATCAATTGGAAGGTATAGATAGAGGGGTTAAGGAGAAATATGGAAGGAAATAGGGGTTTAAAGGAGGATGTGTCGCAGAAAATGTATTTGCCAAATGTAACAACAAACAAAAACCTTCTCAATAGGAAAGTGAAGTATAGTATGAATTGAAGATTAGAAGAAGAGTGTCCGTTAAATAATAACAATGAAATAGAAGAGAGTGTGAACGCAACAAATTCACTTGATAAGACGAACGAAAGAACCCCTTAAAGAGGAGCAGTGTGAGTTGAATCACTCCAGATGCGTGAGGCATACTATATACAGGGGCAAAACGACCCCCCTGTAAATATCAAACTGAGGTGGCAGTTGAAGAATTCTGAGATATACCTTCTGAAAAACTTTACAGAATATTTTATGAAGATTATTTTAAAAAGTGACGTTTTCGTCATTTTTTTAAAACCGAGTCATAAACCACTATATTTATCTACAAAATATCAAAATCTTTGATTTATCTACAAAATATCAAAATCTTTGTGGTGTTAAGGTATTCGAATAATCTAACCAATATTCAGCGTTAAAACAATATATTGAAGAACTTGTTCATCGTAAAAAGGAATAAATGGGACGACAAATTCTATTGATCAAATGAAGTAAGCGGTGAGCATAATTGTTGTTTGAAAATAAGGACGTCTAATCATGAGGGAGTAATGAAGGGTAGAAGTCTTCGGCAATTGGAGTTGGATATGTGATAAAGCAATAGAGAGAGGCCAATTGAGAAAAGAAGAAAAGAGTATGGCACTAATCAAAACCCTGAGGAACAACATTTTTTATCGATTTAAAGATGAATTTTGTTGCTTTTACCAAAATAATGAAGGAAAGAGGACCAAGAGACAGAAAGACTAGAAAGAAGAGAGATTCTTATGAAAGCCGCGTTGGTGAGCAGAGAAAAGCATGACACTACAAACATAATTATAAACCGCAGTTCTATCTCACGCTGTCGAAAACGTATAAGAAATGAAATAGCAGGAGAAGATTTGGCGATATTTGGAGTGTTGAGATTGAGGCTTCTCACTTTTTTTGTAACAGAGTGCATCTTCCAAGTTAGACAATGTATTAAGAAATATAGGTGTAAAGAAAGATAGATATGAATAATGTAACCACGCAAAGTGTCAAGCTTGAAAGCACAAGTTTTGGGAACTATAGGAGGAATACACCATCAGAACTGAACAGTACGCCTTCAGTGTTAAGCTCTGAAAAAGCAGAAGAAATTTTGAAATTACATTATTAGCCTAAATATGTTTTGGGAGGGAGGTGGAAGAAGAAGAAGGATAGAACTGGAGTCGTCTATGGTGGAATTAGAAGGAAAGGAAGGTTTGAGACAATAGAGTTTTAGCTTTAGTGGAAAGGTTATAACGGGCAGTTAATGCAAAGGAAAATATAAAAAAGGGCAAGAGGAAGAAGCAGTTAAGAGTTAACATTTTTGAAAAATGTCAGAAAGAACGTGAGGAAGAGGAGCCAGTAAGATTTTATTGCATTTTCTCTTCTGAGAAAAAGAAATTTTTTAAGTGTCATGGAGAATAGATTTTGCAAGATTTTGGGATGAAATATAAGTGGCAAGGATTTCTGAAATTTGAAGATGACAGTAATTCCTAAAGGCTAGCGTCCTGTGACTAAATAGCACGAGGAAAGAGCAAGTTAAACTTCAGGTTATCATAGGTTTAAGTTGAAAGGTGAAGATCATGGGTGCAACGCCCCATGCCAGAGAGTTATCGCCGCAGCTTTGCACTTCCCGAGAGAAACCCTTTCCCCACACAGAAACTTAGTCAAATTCCAGTGGGAATCGATAACAAGTTCGACCGTAGTATCCACCACTCCCCTGCCCGGACAAGTAGGCAGAATCGAAGTGACAAAAACGTTTTTCTTCGGCCGTCAAGGCGGGGTTTTTTTCTGCGAGAAGACTTGAAGAGAGAACAGAAACGAGATTATGAGAGTGATTCGGAAGGAACCTAGAGGTAGGAAAGGGAATCTTTGACAGAATAGAGGATAAGAATTTGAGAGATTAGGTAAGGTCTAGATGTTGGGTTATCCTCAAAGGCGATCAGAGATACGAGTAGGGGAGCTGCACTACTGCTCTCTGAGGTATTTCTGGAAAAACCCTAGCAAGTTCATAAACTTAATCTTGAGAATTAGAGGAAAGAGCAGTTGGCCGTGGTGAATGAATAACCGTTGAAATATAAAATCAAAATGATGATAATTTCATGAGAATGTGAAAGGAAGAGAGGGAATGTGTCTAAATTATTATTATGGCAGGGGTTAGATTAGGCAGCCAATCAATAGGGTGTAGAAAAATGATTGTACGGAAAACTTCAACATCATTACAGTCCAGATCAAGAAGACCGGGAACAACGATCTGCACACATTGGCCAAACGCCTTTGTCTGAAAATTTGAGGGAAAGAAAATAGTAGGGGTCAACGAGAGTCACGACTGCTGAAGATCAGAACTTAAAAAAACCTAAGTTTCCGGGTTAGGAATAAGAGTGAGGTTTTAGAGGGAGGGAGATGGTTGGATGTTTCAAACAACATGAAGGGCTAATTTAGATTTAAAACAACCCGAGAAGTGTTGCAAGAAGGAAACTTTTATGAAGAAAGGAAGAAAACCCAACCGTACATATTTAAATAGGACGGGTGTCCGGCAATTCCGTGAGAGCACGAAACTCGGCATCCACCGGAGGGGCTGTTCCAAATGGCCCTTTTAATGGTAAAATAAGAGTAAGTTTATTTAGTTCTGGATAAGGTTTTATTATTTTTTTTTGCGATTCAG
>JABUQX010092461.1:0-25000 GCA_015478945.1 Trachelipus rathkii | reverse complement strand
TTTTTTGGACTCTACCTCGTATATTTCTATTAAATTTTTAAAATGAGAACTTTTAACATTTTCTTTTAACAGATTTTTAAGTTGTATTTTTTAAACGAGTAAATAATTATTGATCAATAAATAAATAAATAAATCATCATGAAGAGTCTTCAGCCAATCAGTGGAAACATCATCATCTGCCTTCTAGCCTTGAAACTCTTTTATTTCTGAGATCTCTAGAACATTGATTCTCAGCGCAACGGTTTCCAATCTTCTTCCAGTTGACATTTAAACTTTCTTTTCCTAAGGGAAGATTATGTTTCTAGGTACATAAGCTTCCAATACAGGTTCAGGTCAGAAATTGTTGCTAGAAATAAAATTAAAGGGTCGAGTTGCTAGCCCTGTCACCCTAATTCCCCTAACTCTCCTCTCGTCCCATAATCCCATGCTGTTGACAACCAAACACAACTCTACATTCTGTAGTTTTCTCTCCTCAAAATAAAATAAAATAAATATTTTTCTTATATTCAATTGACAAATTTAATCAAATGTCGAGAAAAGAAATTCCAAATTTAAAATAATAAAAAAGAAAATATGCGAAAAAGTCAAAAATAGAATTCAATTTTACAAACAAAACAAAAAATCTGTTTTGGAATATCTAACAAGTTTGTGAATGGAATTCAAAATGGTAAAAAAAAAAAACGTTAATGGTAATAGAAATAAAACAAGAAATAATCATAATAAAAATAAAAATAAAAGAAAATAAAAATAAAGATAATAAATAAATAATAAAAATAATAAAAAAAAGTGAAAAAATAATAAATAAAAAAAAATGAAAAAATAAAAATAAATAATAATAATAATAATAATAACTAATAATAATATAGAATAATAATTATAATAAAATAATAATAATAAGATAATAATAATAATAATAATAATAATTAATAATAATAAATAGGCAAACGGCTAAAAATATTTTTTATATTATTTCAAAAAAAAAAATAGAAAAAATAATAATATAATCAATAATAATTAAATAATAATAAGCTAATAATAATAATAAAATATAATAATAATAATAATAATAATAATAATTTATAATAATAATAATAATAATTTTCGATATTTCCTTCTGCTGCTCCCTCTGTCCCACTCTCTCCTTCCACAATATATATATATATATATATATATATATATAATATAATATATATATATATATATATATTATATTATATAATATTATATATTATAATATATTATATATAAAAGTTATCTTATTAAATATTTCACAGAACAACATGTATTCATTATTATCTTAATATTGGCAACAAAACTTTAATAATAAATATCTCGGATATGAGAGAGAGAGACGAGCAGAGAGAGAGAGAGAGAGAGAGAGAGAGAGAGAGAGAGAGAGAAAGAGAGCAAGAAAATATTGGAGAGATTGGAGAGAGGAAGAGAGAGAAGAGAGAAAGAAGGAGGAGAGAAGAGAAGGAGAGAGAGAGAAGAGAAGAAGAGATATAGAGGAGAGAGAGAGAGAGAGAAGCATGAGAGAGAGAGAGAGAGAGGAGATTGAGAGAGAGAAGAGAGAGAGAGAGAGAGAAGGAATTTTTTTCTTTTACATATAAATTCAACTTAATATTAATATTTTAAGTTATTAAATATGAAAGAATTAAAAGTCTCCTTAAGAGCGTTCGTGATTTACTTAAATTCTTGGAAGAAATAAAAACTTAATGAATACCCTTAATTAAACCCATATATATATTATATATATATATATAATATAATATTAATATATATAGTTATAATGATATAATATATATAAATATATATAGTATATATATATATATATATTATATATTATATATATATAATCAGTGCTGCGTGCATGAGGATTATAATTGGGTAGGCAGTTATTTATATATATAAAATATACTATAATATATATATATATATATATATATTTTAGAAATATTATTTTTTATTTTAAATTTTTTTTTTTATTTAAAAAATAAAAATTTTTATATTTAAAAATATTCGTTATATTTAATATCTATATATAATAAAATATATAATATATATATATTATAATATATATATATAGTAAATATATTTACAGAAAAAAATTTGACCGTTAAGATTTGATAATTTGGAAATAAGAAAGTGTAGGGCTTCGATATTTTTGAAAAATTAAATTGTTGTTCCTTAGCAGATTTTAAAAGCTAATTTTTCAATATAAAAAATTCTACACGTTGCTATCTAATTATACAAACTATTTTAATTATTTAATTATATTACAGCGTAAATATCCTGCATAGTGTTATAAGAATTAGTACTTTTAATTAAAAAGCCAATTTATAAAATGCAAGGATTTCAAACTAAAAAACTGTTGTTGCCATGCTTTATGACAGTAAGAGAAACTTATCATATATATATAATATATATATAAATATGTATAAATGTTCTATCTAAGTGAACAAATATATATATTAATATATATATATTATTAATATATATATATTATATACTATATATATATATATAATATATATATAATAGAAGAGAGAGAGAGAGACAAAAAGAGAAGAGAAGGAGAGAGAGAGATATTCAAAATTCTTTTTTTCAAATTTATTCGTGCGATTTCACTGGGTGAACGAAAATTTCGTACCCGCGAATTTTCGTATTTTTTCGCTCGTACAGCAAGGTATAACGCTTGGCCTAGTCCTATATATTATTATATGAAATAGGAAGATCTATGTACGCCCATAGCTTTGGAATTTTACTCTTAAAAACAGAGTAGGAAGGAAAATTTCCAAAAGAATTTAATTATTATAATTGTTTATTACTAAAGTAGTTGCTTTTCTTAATTTATTTTAAAAATCAGTTTTTTTTTTTCAATGTGCTTAATAATATGCAAAATTATTTAACTTAACCACTTTAAATTATCTTATAAAAAGGACCTAAAAAATATGGGTTAGGAGCTACCACCCTGCCTTACCCTAATGTATACGCCCCTGATCATACTATATATATATATTATATATATATATAATATTATATATATTATATATTATAATATATATATATATATATATATATATATAATATATATATATATATATATATATATATTGGAGAAAGGAACGGATGATGCAGAGTATTAGTTAGGGGAACAGTTGTGACATCGATAGGAGGTGGCGGTGCAATAAATTCCTGGTGGATTAAGTCTTGCAAGTGCGCTAGGATTTTGCTGAGAGTATCTTTTACGCTGTGTTAAAGCTATAGTAGTGAAAACTATTCTTATGGAATAAGACGGTAATAGATCTAAGGCACAAAGTGTCCAGATAAACAATCTTAGGGGAGTGTTAGGTGTATGTAAAATTGATAAATTGAGGAATGAACGCATTAGTAGTTGTGTGGTGTGGAAGAAAGGAGTAAAATGAGAGAATTAAATGAAAGACATTGAGATGGTTTTTTCATATGAAAAGGATGGATAGTGGTGAGTGTGCTGGGAATAACCTGCTGGGAGAAAAAAGAAAAAAGTGGATTGATTCAGTAAAGGAATGTCTGAAGGAGAGGTAGGTGAGTTTGGCAGAGGCGAGAAGAAAGGTGCAAAATAGGAGTGAATGACGGAGTTTTGTGAGGGGGTATGGTTGTAGGCCTTGCCCAGGGGATGAACCCTACATTAACGGAAGACCACACGTGGGGTCTGTCGCATCCCTGAAACCCTAGGGTAGATTTTTTCTGACTGCTACGAGTTCTCACTTAAGGCGGATAAAGGGGATGGTAAGGCTGAGCTTTCTTTTCGACTTGCGTCATATTCTTCTATCACTTTTCTGTTCCAGTATATGCAACACACCTCCCCCCCACAATCTGGGGATAGGATGATAAGATATATAAATTATATATAGTATATATATATATATATATATATATACTATATAATAATTTATAGATAAAAAAAGAAAAAAAAATTACATATATATATATATATATAATATAATATATATAATATAGTATATAGTATATATATATATATATATATATTCTTGGGGACAATGACCAGAGAATCCAAATTCATCGTAGGTGGGGAAAAACAGAATTCAAGTCTAATCAAAGGGAGATAATCCACGATTACACGGCTATTTTAAAAGTTTGCCGCATCAAAGGAAGCTGGGAAAAAATTAGATAAAGAAAGTGTGTTCCAGACACTTTACCAGTGGAAATACATGTTAAGATGAGCATAGCTGTTAAAGTCTGGGGTGCAGAGAATTGATTATGAGAAGGATGGGCTGTGTGGAACAGAAGGAGGCAGGAGGAGGAGGAGGGGGGGGGGAGGAGAGGAGGAGGAGGAAGGAGGAGGAAGGAGGAGGAGAACTCGATTAGAGAGTTCAAAAAAGCAGTGTCAATTATAATATAAATATAATATATATATATATATAAATATATATAATATAATATATATATAATATATAATTATATATAAATATATATATATATTTATTATATATATAATATATATATATAATATATATTATATATATAATATCCTCTATTTAACATTATAAAAATACCTTAATAAAAATCTATCAGAGATGAGGAAAACAAATTATGTCAAAGTTAAAAACCGACATGTCTTGTTACGCGGCATTTCCAAGAGTGTCAGTGAAGGGGGATGGGGGAAAATAGTAGAGGGATGAGTGTTTCAGTCCTAACCAGAAGTGCCTATCAAAAGAATGAGCTTAGAGGTTTAGTTTGAGGTTAGTGATTTAGAGAGAGAAAATAAAAGGAAAAGCAAGTCACACAAGCAATTCTCAAAGGAGAGGTTATGCGAGAAGAAAATTCAGAATTGCAGAGTCCACTGTATCTTTTAGTGGAGGGATGTAACATGAGAGAATGAGAATGGCGGTAATGTCTGGTGTTAGTAAGAATGAGAGTGAAAGAATGAGACTGTACAGAAAAATTAATTATATCATTTTGAATTCTCTAGTCGCATTCCTAGAATTCTAAGGGAAGCTCATGATGGTAGCTTCCTTTGTAAGGTTGGGATGGAAAGCAGTTCAGAGTCAGAGAGCTCATAAGAGGAAATATATACCGATAGAGGAAAGTCTAGAAATCAAAACTTGTGACAGACTATCATCATAGATAAAGGATTTATCAATATGCCAAGGAGAAGAGCATCAAGAGTCAGAGAGAGCTTTAAGTATTTCAAAAACAAAAAATGTTGTGAAGCTTTCATTAGTGAATAAAATAATGGGATCCTATCAAGTAGTGATAGGACGAATCGGAATCGGCATCGACAATCGAAAATTTTTTTCTCAAATCGGAATGACCAATTTTGAAATGTTTCTAAATGGAAATTATTTTAGCATCGTCCTATCACTACTATCAAGGAAGATTACAATAAAAAGGGAAATACCATGAAGAAAAACAGAAAAAAAAGAAAAAAAAGAAAAAAAAGAAAAGAAAAAAAGAAGAAAAAGAAGAATTACGTTGTATTTTTAAAGTCTATTCACAGAAGGGCTCCTTAAAAGAGTATTTAGAAATAACTTCCTATTCGATTTCATTACTAACCCTACCATGGCAAAACAGCAGAGAGATTAACAACTCACGGGTCAAATGACCTGGTTTCGAATCCTCATATGATTCTAGGAAGAAACTTTAAAAAATGTTCGCCCTCCTCGAAGGAGCAAAGTTCCTCTGTCATGATTTGCCATTTGTGGTTTACCATACAGCATTGGTTTCAATAACCGAGTGATTTATACTGTACAGGTGATTGGCATACACAACAAAGACTACCTCCCCGAACGACCGAGATTCGATCAAGGGGTAACGCAGAGTTTTACCGACTGAGCTACCGGGCGCTTTACAGAATAAGTATAGTTAACTTTTATTCATTATTGCAATTATCAATTTTATGTTTATATATAATATATATATATATATATATATATTATATATATATATATATATATATATATATATATATATAATATTTTTTTATATTAGTAATATACATAATATTATATATATATATATATATATATTAAATGAAAAAGTTTATAAGAAAAACTTAAAAAGAAAAGATTATCAGATTAAAAGTTGAAGAAAAGTTTGAATTTCATTTAATTAGCTTTTTTTCTTAAATAAAAAGAATCTTTGAAATAATTTTAATTTTATATAAAAAAATGTCTTTTTTAGAAATGTTTTTTTTAAAAAATTAATATTTGTTTCAATATTATTATTATTATTTTATTATTATTATTATTATTATTATTATATTCTTATTCTTATTATTATTATTATTATTATTAGTTTTTTTTTTATTGTCTTTATAATCATTTTCGTCATTATTATTATTATTATTATTATTATTATTATTATTATTATTATTATTATATTATTATTATTATTATTATAATATAAATTATTATTATTATGATATTTTCTATTTACTTTACTAAGCATAATATATTTACTTATAAATAATTTCAATGCAAATCCACATTTTTGTTCCTATTCTCAAAAAATACATGTATTCCCTAAACCCCATTAATTTTAGTTGTTCGAAAGGAAAAAAAAAACAGTGTTACCTTTGGGAATTTCCTTATAAAGTAATGAATGTAGTCACTTAATAATTAAAGAGACGAAGTTAGTAAAAGTTAACACAGACAGGCTTTATAATTATATCAATAATATATATAATATATATATATAGTATATTTTATATTAATATATATATTATAATTAATTTAGTTATTTAATATATATTTAATATATTGATAATATATTATATTAATAATGCATCTGTATATTATATATATATATATATATATTATAATATATACTTAATATATATATAATATAAGGTAACAGCACTAAAAAAAATCATCTATCATAGTGTTATATATCCATTGATATATAATATTTCTCTTAAGTATAATAATATATATATATTATTTATGACTATAAATTTTGATGTTCTGAGTCCAAAATCACCTTTATTATTTAGTTACTACTATTATAACAGTTCACTAATACTTTATTTGAGATAGACACGCAGCCATAGCTACCCTTTGACGAGTATACATATGATAAATATCTAGTATTAGCTCGTCAGTTAAATACCACATATAGCCTATGCTGTATCACAAAATTAGTCTTGAACACGGCTAGATAGAGAGCAAAACCAAGAGGGTCGAATATTTGGAACTTCAGAACACCAAAATTACAGTCGCGAAAAGTCATACTGAGTTTGAGTTCAATTCCATATCTGAAGAAAAGAATATAGCGAGATTATTCATATAAATGGTTGTCCTTTCTGATCCATGTGTTCGTGTTTTCCAAAAATGAAAGTTGACCTTTTTATCTTTATTTCAGAATATTAATATAGACTTCAGCCGACGTTCAATGCAGATAATCCTGACCTTTTGCACATCTGCGGAAGCGAGAATTAACGCTCAGCAAGTGCCGGAAATGCACAAGGAAGGACCATCACAGCTTTGTTTTTGTGTAAAGCGCG
Source organism: Trachelipus rathkii (assembly GCA_015478945.1). NCBI lineage: Eukaryota > Metazoa > Arthropoda > Malacostraca > Isopoda > Trachelipodidae > Trachelipus > Trachelipus rathkii. Next base: position 17,496 of record JABUQX010092461.1, on the reverse strand, counting down.
CCTACCAGGGCTACTTCAAGTCAACTGACGTGATCGTGACCAAATAAGCCGGACCGCCACCGGTGCAAGACCGTGGTTGGAATATCTCCGCGGTGGAACGGAAGGCACGAAACTTCATAATTGGGATTCCGATGAGTTTGGAGCTAGCCCGTTGACCATGATATGAATCGATTGACTCTGCCCATCGATTACTACTGGCATCAAACCGGAGAATCGGGACAGGCAGCCTTCCAATAGTACACCGACCTTTACCATCTGCCCGCACGAAATCCAGTTGCTACACTGACGAAGAACTGTCCTATATATATATATACTATGTATCCAGCGTACAGAGTATGGCTACTCTTGACAGCGACACTATGAGAGGCCACCACTGCATATATAATAAGGTAGAGTGAGATACAGATGAGGTGAGTATGAACACAAAAGGTATCCGCAGCGCCCTTCATCACTAAATGTGAGTACTATATAGATCTTAGTGGTACGGTACGGAATACTTCAGTTTGTACATAAGACTTCCTCCGAGCTCGCTTAGCCTCCAGACTCATAAATGAGAAAAAATCTAACTCTTATATTGATGTACTTAGAGTTTTATATATATGAAGGGACGTCAGCTAGTTATACGTATCACGACTTAATCGTTAAGATATAAGCATCATACAACATGTACTTACTCCTATATATAGCTACTTATTGCTCATAAGAGTAATGAGGTAAGAAGACCTTAGTATGCCGAGAAGTCGCCGTCTTTCTGGCTAAACTCTCGTAGCTAGCTATACTCACTCCTTCAATTATAACTACGATGAAGTATTGACGAGCTCTTCATAGACCCCTGGCAGTACAAGCACCCGCTTCTATTTTGACAGAAGGTGACTATGCTCCAATAACTACAAACATTGAGGGGAACGACGTTTTGTGCACCCTCAGATGGTCCCTCTCTTAGCGCTCTCCTATACTCTCACGAACTACACAAAAGAGGATGAAATATTGAAGGCAGTTATCAAAAGAACGGATATGTTGTGGCCTCTTTGACAGAAAAATTCGCCTATGAATCAGGCAGACAGAACCCTAAATGTAGAATTCATCTGGCGGTCGAACCTTTGAAGATGGTTTGTATAATTGCACGTTCAGCGAGTGACTCGAGAGGACACAACGGGTAATCCGTGTAAATTTCAAGGTCTGTGGGATTGATATGGAGGACCATGTCTTTATTAATGGTAGTTAGAGGATGGGGACAACTGCAGTGAGGTCCAAGCCTCGCACCTATCGTGAAAGAAAATGGTGCCACGGCGCACACGGGTGGATGCCGCCGATATTGCGCTACGCCTTTGTTGCCGAGATTCAGTTATACTAAAGGACCTGTAGGGGCGTCGAGTTTTGAGCAACAGATCATAACGTCTAACACGAAGACCTAACTTGGGTTACCGGGCGCGAAGAAGATTTGTCTGGTTACCGCACCGCTCACAGTCAGAGCCTTGGGCGATAGTTATGAGAACGAGTATGCGCCACTACTGGGCGCCGTCTGGACAAGGATAGGAGGGTGCGTGAGTGCTATCAACATGACACCTGGGGACCGAAGCTTCCCTGCGCGAAGGTCACCAATGAGAAGCTGATAGCCTGCGGCATTTGTCGGTGATTGCACTCCAGACTAGCAGGCAGCTCCAGACAACTGATCGGAAGGACATGAGTTCAAAAAAACGCCGAGAGCATGAACACGCGCTAGATTGCGCCGCCGCTGGCAGGTCCGTGTTGCTGCAGTGGGTGAACAACTTTCCTGGGGAACAAGAATGGCAGCAAACTACGGCACACCTCAAACAGCCATGAGAAGTAGAACGTTTCCATAAACCTCGGCGTCGCGGTTGTTGAGATACACCAACCATTAATATACATATTAATAGATGCTATTACCTTATTATTTTTTTCTACACACATTAACATGGAGAGGGTTTCTGAAAACCTTGGCAGTCTCAGCGGACGAGCAGGGAAAAAGGCGTGTCTGAAGTACAGCTGTTATCTCAGGACGATGAGGTGAGTACAAACACTTATGGAGAGACTTGTGGGAGTGTTTGTACCAGGGACTTGAGTGGATACGGCACCGCATGATTCTCAGTATTGCTCGCGGACTGACTCACTTCGTTGTACTGTACTCGCTGAAGCGAGCAGAATTACCAGCTCTAGAGCAGACTGCTTCAGCACACGGAAATCGAGGAAACGCCGTACTTTACGCATCCAGTGAATCGCTGAGCTTTTTGCTTGCTAGCGATTAAACGCTTCATGACAGTGTATATTAAATCTTTCAATACACTATCGAAACAGAATTAACCGATTACAAAATGGACGACAATTGCATATCAGGTCATCTACCATCTCGGTTATCCGGTCTATGATTATCCAGCGGTAAAAAAGCATCGACTCAAAGATAACAAAGAAAGCCTTCGATCGCTTTCACCCAGCAGTCGTGTCCGAACTGCCAACCTGGCCGGATGTCCGTCTTTTCTTGGGCTCCGGCCTGGGTACGACAGAGAACATAGTATCACTCGTCTACCCGCCTCACATTTGTGCGGTCGGTATATATATACTTGCAGATTAACATACTTCAGAGTCTGATATTGCACAGCACAAGCACAAAGGCTTTTCTCTTCGCATCTCACGCATTTCCGAGTTACAGATATGGTATCTTAATTCTCACAGATAAAATACATCCGACGACTCGATTTATCAGATATATATATTTATCTTAGTTCTAATTAACCCTATTAGAAGAGGTTGAGAGTGTTAGATTATTATGGGGAAATTATGTTAATTAATCCTATTATTCTTGTCATTTTAGACCAATTATGTTATCCGTATTCATTCTCTCATCTTGGGGCCCCCCGAAAGATGATTATATATCCACTCTCAATTATTCCCTATTTAGATAATCGAAATGACTTTGTATTTCTAATTTAATTTTAGGTGTTGAATTTATATAATTATTTGTAGTAATTAATGTAATTGTTTAATTTTCTTATGAAGTGATTGATATTATTAATTTATTAGAAATTACTTGAAATTTAATTGGTAAATGCTGATTGAGTTGGCTCCTGCATTCGGAGATGGCTGGTATAGCACATCTTGTCATGTATATGTTATGTCCACGATATATATTTAATTATTCAAGATGACACAAGTTCGAAACAAGTAGAAAAACAAACTATGTGGTGTCTATATGCAGTGATAAATATATCAAACTGTTTAGTCTTTTCCTGATCGTGATTATTTTGTCTCTCAGTGCAATAATTTCGATATAATAGAAGCTGTATGTAGATAGCATACATAATACTTTTAATTATTACGGTGTTTATTCTGCGAGATGTGCCATCCTGAGAGCACGAAAAATACAGCTAGCAGAGATGTTGCTAAGACAAATGAGATATGAGATGTATTACGACAATATTAGTGAGATTAAGGCATTGAGCATCAACTAAAACTAGTGAAAGATCGAAAAAGGATCTCGACATCTCGGCGTAGAGTCTTGTCTTGGACAACTCTTGCTACCTAGCGATGCTCTGCATTCCACATGGTGTCATATGGTTGACGTCGGGGACATCACTATCTTAGATGTCATGCTTATCTAGACCGTTTTATGTATTCTATTATTTGATTTCATCCATATTTTTCTCTTCTTCTTTTCTTCTTTTCTCTTTCTTCTTCTTTTTCTTCTTCTTCTGTCTTCTTCTCTTCTTCTTCTTCTTGCTCTTTCTTCTTCGTTCTTCTTCTTCTCTTCTTCTTCTTCTTCTTCTTCTTCTTCTTCTTCTTCTTCTTCTTCTTCTTCTTCTTCTTCTTCTTCTTCTTCTTCTTCTTCTTCTTCTTCTTCTTCTTCTTTTCTTCTTCTCTTCTCTTTCGTTCTTCTTCTTCTTCTTCTTTCTTCTTTCTTCTCTTCTTCGTCTTCTTTTCTTTTCTTTTTCTCTCTATTATGTAATATAATAATATATAATAATATATATATATATATATATATAATATATATATATATATAAATATTATATATATATATAATATAATATATATATAATATATTATATAATATATATATTATAAATATTTATGTGTGATTGTTTAAATGATACAATATCTGTAGATTTCGAAATAATGATTTCAGAACCATCAAAGAATAAAAATAATAAATAAAAATAAAATGAATAAATAAAAATTTTATACTTATACACTTTTTGTTTATATTAAATACTTTACAATAAATTTACGTTTATTTACATAGCCTAAAGCACTAAATCAGTAAATCCAACCACTATCCAACCTCCCTCCTGCCATCTGTGACCAGTATTCTATATGATTTATTGTAATTAAGTCAGTATTTTTAATAACTATAAAATTAGTACACGTATTATATTAAACATACCTTATAAGCAGTAAATCACTATAAATCCTAAAAATCAACTTATCTAACTAACCATCCATCCACCTTCTCATAGCCTACCTTATCATGTATTATATCTATTGTAATCTATTTATCAAGTCACATTTTGTAAGTTATCATTGATATGATATAAACTAAATACATAAAATTCATAAGTTCCTTTATTCACAAAGATTAAATCTAAATATATATGTACTAACGTTAACAAAGTTTTCACATTAATAATAAGATTACTTAGCATCATAATCTAATAAGAATATTTAAATAACATAATATGACATTAATAACTTGAGAATACTCAGTCTACTTTCTAATTATGCAGAGAATTTATACTATATTATACAGTTAAACTAAGCAGATCTCGCCACACTTAACACAAGAATAAAGCAAAACTAACAATGGTATGCAAAACGTAAGCCGTATAAATCCTTACTGTTTTCTAAGTGATTAAATCTCTATCAATTACTATATTTAATCTATATCTTATCTATTTATACCTAGTAGTTTTTTCTTCTTCAACCAGTCTTTATTTTCTACTCTATTATCATATATTACAGAGATCCAGTCTCTCTGTAAAAAGTATGCTAACATAATAAATTGATTTTACCTACCTATTAATATATTATCTAATTACTTCATATCTGACTTAATAAGAAATAGATGCCCAAAGACAAACATAACACATCTAAGCAGGAATAAGGCCATGTCATAACATAACTAAAGATTTCCTACATACTTAACACCAACTAAAGAATTACTAGATATTAGATGTATATGAAAAACTGTAATATACTACTTATATCTTATATTTAATTATTTATTTTCAATGTATAACATTTACATGTAGAAACTTTAAGATATTCTCATCATACTATAATCACACAGTAATATTAACTATAATATTTTACTTATAGATGAGTATAATATGTTTATGATATCAGAAAAGTCAGATTAAGTATCATATATATCGTGTATAACTTACAGTTATCCACATTAAATTATGAGAGCTAACTTAAGACATCAGCTATACCTATATAGAAATATATGTCCCACAGGCACTAAACCTTTCAGAGAACACCGTTAGCTCACACGAAAATCAACACTTTATTTAAAAAATAATCGATAAACCTTAACTACCTGTAAATTTGTAACAACTGAGTGGTATAGCCATAATCGACTAATGTATTTCTTTATGTGTTCAGAGATCATTTAACAAATCATATACTATTTTAATTTAAATTATTAATTTTAACAATATTCATCCTCCAGAAAGATTTTAGAACATTATATATATCTTTATATCACAACATTATGAATATAAAAAAAAAATTATTTATATATTATCCAGCGGAAAAGCTCATAGTCAAATTGTAGGATAACGTATATCGGTTCGTTGCCTCTTAAAATTAAATCGTCGTTACGCTCGCAAGTCAACGTGAACCTGAGTAATATATGAGTTCAGCAAGACAAAATCACTAGTCACTATTTAAAGCTAGGATAGATAAACTGTAATCAATTGCATAGTTCTAACAACTCAAAGTCAGTATAATAAACAACTAACAATGGTTAATTGCCAATACGTAACCTAATCTTACTTATTTTCAAGCATAACTCTTAAATCATTATAATTAACGCATTAATCTTACTACTGAAACAAGTTAATACATTATGAACTAAAAATTTATCACAACATTGGTTAATTATTTAATACTGTAATTCAATACGAATAGATACTCTAACATATACAATGTCATTTCATAATTAATAGCTATACATATTACCATATATACTAGGAAATATAATTATGTTACAACTGCATAACCTAACACATCTTTACGCACCTAAAAATAATCTAGTTAACATTACAAAAGTTTCCATCAATTTATATAGCAGATTAGACAAAAGAGTAACATCCGCATCGTCATTCCCTGACAAAACAGGCATCACCATTCTTACATTATTTTACACAAGTGCGTAATTCTCCCTGCATATACCTTTAACGCGATCTTATGCTCTCTACGAGATTGATGACTCAGTAACGATGTGATCAAAAATGATGTTGTCAGTTTAGAAGATGTTGAAAAAGAAGAGTATTATTAAATAACTTAAAGATGAATATCAGTGGAAAATTTAAATGAGAACATATAATCTAAGAGCCCTCTAAAATGCCTCCATTTAATATATGACACTCTAAACGAAGGTAACATAGAGCGAATCAAAGGAGTGAAGATTTCATTTAGAATCTAATCTCTTCAAAAGAATTTAAGATTTGCGTTTCACAAAGAGAATTTTTCTTTTTTTCCTAATCACTGCGATGAATTCAAAAGCATAGAAGAATGCATTTACTCGCTATTCAGTCGACCTCACAGTATTCTGCATTATTCATGTGTACTGCCAGAATAAACTTATTATATATGATCCCACTGCAGGAAAACAAGCATACTCTAAGACGTCCGTATTGATATGCGGATTTTTATTATGAATAAATCTACACACTCTATGAGATATATGAAAACACGTATTAGACTCATTGCACTCAGTATATCATATACAAAAACATAGAAGAATGTACAGGTGAGAATAGTACATCTATGCAATACAGACAGAAAACTATTCCTATGATAGTACAATGATGTATCGAGTTATAAACCATATAAAAATGTAGAATCGCATATCTTTCTATTCAAACACACTCAGAGATAAGCTACTAAATCCACGCCTGACGATAAAATAGTGGAAAAGATTTTATATGACTCAAATACAATCACAGTATTCAAAGGTATAATAATTCTACGTGTATACATGCATCCAACCCAATCTAGTTACCAGTTAGCGACAACAACATACACAATAACCACCACCAAAGCTCTATTTAAACTTCACCACCATTAAAATGAAAAAAACAACTCAGATACTACTACAAACAGACATAAGTCTCTTTAGAAGATAATACAACCAAACCAGAATTTCACTGGTATATGATAATATAACTTCTTACAGTCCAGTAGAGAAAAACAGCATTACCAAAAGATGTACTATGAGAGCCACTAGTTTTACACGATTTTATATAATAACTAAGCCTCACCAACGAGATAAGAAAACGGACTAATACTCACAAGATTTCACTAATGAAAGTTGGTGAAGATTAATGCGAGAAATTGAGAATCCGACGATGAGAAAATCTTATGACACACGAAACTTTATAAGACTACCGGACTTAAAGCTGCTCTCCCTCAACTAAGTATACTCACACTTGTATGAGCCAGAGCCGTGATATATAAGTAACCTCAGAATACGATTGCATTACATAAATACGTAATACCATACTTAATTCATACTTTTACCTAAAACATTATCTCCAACAATTTAATTAATCGTTTAAATTTTTACATGTGACACTATATAATATTTAAGCATAGAATTTAATATCATAACCTGTGATTATTATAATATTATTATTAGAATATCAGTAAGCAGTGAAAGTGATATGTAACGTATAACAAATGGCAGTGTAAGCGGGCTTTACCACTCCGGAATTTGAAGTGTAAGCCTCATCACCTTCGGTAGTGTGGAAGGCCCATAAGACCCGCATTTACTACCCTATTCGTTGATGATCACCCCTCGCAGGATATCAACCCTTCAATGGGCGCATCCCCCCTGGTTTTCTCTTCAGGAGAATATAGGTAAATGTGTTTGACTATTTAGATACTCTTGAAGTTACATGAAAACTGTTTATTGCGAAGTTATGTACCGTTATGTTTAAATTATAATTATCATTAATATTAAAGTGTATAATAAAGATCTGATTTGTTTATGTCGAATTTACAGCACGCTAAAGAATTTGATGAAATGATCAAAGAAAATTTAACATCATGATATTAAAGAAGCGAGTGGCATAATCTCCATGTGCTAAGACCAATAAGAGTATGACAAGAACTAATGATTTTTAGTGATTGTAAATAATGTTAGTGATTTGACTACTTAAGACTTTTTAGCTTTAAATTGATCATCTTATTATTCACAAGCGTCAAAGATGTAATTGTTATACTCAAATACGATGATACACTTATTGATGAAATAATGAAAGTGTCAATTCATAGTTCAGATGCTTGTATATTTGATATAGAAATATATGTATTAGTATATAAGGCGATTAGTCTATCCGGCGATCCACAGTCAATGGAATACTCTCCGCCTACCGCATCGTCAGTGATGTATTTTTGACCAATCAGACAATAACAGGACCAAGACATACGCGCGTGTGTGTATGCTCTCGCTAAAAAATGAGTATTAGCCTAGTTGTACCTTGCAATCATTCAATAAGAGAATTCTTCTCAGGATGTTAGTATCTGGCTTAATTATATACGCTATGGAGTATAGTTATAGGTTTATATGTCTATTTGTATACTTATTATATAATTCCTTAAGTCAGCGGTATATATATGATTTTGTTATACATTTTATTGAGATAGCTAAAACTTTGTTGAGTTAAGACATATATTCGTAGGTAGTATATAAGATATACTATATTAATTTTATTAGTTATTAATAGTATTATGTCCTCAATAATAGAATGAACATGATATAAATATGACTTGGTAAATCAATAATAGGTACTAACATAATATGATTACACACAGTCGCATATTGAGTGGGATTATTATTATTATATTATATTAATCATGATTTTATTTAGTATTTTGGATGACTGATAGGTTATTGATTTAGTTAGTATTTTAGATAATTTTAATGGTATATTTTATCTTGATTTAATCTTTGACCATTTGATTAAAATATACCAGATAAACATTTATTACAGTCTATTCATTTCTATAATCTGGATACAAAAATTGCTAGTTCCCAAAACTTGTAGATTTTTTTTTGGATTTAGTTAAATTCTTATATAATATTTATCGATATTTTTTATTTTAGTAGTTTTGGAGTGTGAAAGATTCTTTGTACACTAAATTTCTGAATATTTTTGGCCACTGAGTTATTATAGCGTTAGGTATATAAATAAATGCTCTAATATGGAAGTTCTGTAACGGGCCATATTATAACTTTGAAAATTAATATAATTATTGTCAATTTATTAATTAACTTTTGTTTAATACATAGCTGAACTTTTGTTTTAAAATATTACGATGTTTGATTGAGTAAAAGATTAACATTGTATATGTCAAGATATATGCTTAAAAGTCGTTGAATAGTATACGTTTATGACGAAGTGTTATCGTAATGTAAGTGTTATTAAGTGCGAAATATATTAGTTCAATGTTATGGTTTATCGTGCGTATGGTGTGTTGTATGGTATTGTCATGGTAACATTTTATTATATATTTCTTCAGTCAGGTATAATAGTTTATGTTTGCTCAGCATTTGTGAGTTTAAATGTTGATATATAACTTTGTTATATCTTGTTGCTAGATTCAGAATAACTGATTCATGTCTGCATAACATAGTTATGATAAATTCTAACGAATAGATGTTTACATATTATATGTTCTTGAACATATAAAATATTAACTATGGTAGCTCCAATGTAAACAATATATATCGGATAATATAGTTAGAATATATGTACTTTGATAAATAAGTATCATAACAATAATTATGATACTTTAAAGTCTCGTTGTATTGGAGGTCTGAGGAAAGTCATCTATTGTAACAGCTCGAGAAATAGTAACTCTCTCTCACTCTCTAACGAGATTAAAATGATTAAATTAAGTAAGGAACTTAATCTGATCTAACTTACTATTAAAGCTGTCGATTTGACCAAATAGTGTAGTAAAAAACTTGAATTATGTTAATTATAGTTAATGCAATATGTATAGCGTTATATTAATGTGGAATTAACATATGTTTACGTTGTCAATGAATATATATTCTTGGTTATATATCCAAAGAATTATCTTATATATGGTACGTATGTTATTGTTGTTGTGTTGTTGTTAGTTGTTGTTCTTGTTGTTCTATTTATATTATTCAGAACGAGGTAATATATACCCTTTATTGAAATTATGATATGGTATCAATTACGTACGTAGCTATATTACTTGTATATACTTTACTATTCTGATTGTGATTGATATAGAAGATTCTCATTATACATTATTAAGGAGATGTTTTATTACCACCTTATATTTCTTCATAAGTAGGATAGTTTTTCGTACTATAGTGTATTTGATACACTAGATAGTAATCATATGCTACCCAATTGCATTCTCTAACTGATTGATTATGTAGTAATATCTTACGAGGTATTTCGTATATTCTCCAACGATATATATATATTAATATAATTGAAATGTCATAATATTATATTAATCTTTATACCAGAGTTAAAATGTGACGATACTTGATACATTGTCTTGTTAATTTACTGCCAGTGAAGGGTTACAAATATAATTAAGCTATTGCATCTCTATTTATACATATGTAGTTAAAGCCTAAAATTACTATTTTTTATCCAGTTGTTAGAGTTGGTATTTTTATCTGATAATGGAGTAGGCGGAGTATATACTAAAAAGAGTAATAAGTCTAAAATTAACTTTTACTTTTATTCTATTTTAACTTCAAATAGTGAATATTATATAATTAGATTTAGTAGGATTGGGTTATGCACACATTTTTGATAAATTAAGATTACTAGTGTCAATATGAAGGATTAAGTTAATATGCTAGAGATACTGACTTGAAAAATAGTATGAACAGGTTACTTATTTTATGTAAAAGTTAAGTTACTTTACTGAGATTATTAAGTGTGACTTTGTTTAAATTATGTTAACATGTTTCATTTTTAGGGTACGTAAGATATTGTTAGGTATTAGTCTGATATGTTAGATCAGTTAATTTTTCATAGATTCATGGTATAGATCTATAGTTAGCTTTATTATGTGAAATAAATTTGTAATTTAGGAAAAATATCGTTGATCTAGTAGTATATATATTAACCTAATTAGTTTGTTTAGAGAAATGTTATGATTTAAAATGTTACTGTAGTCATGATGTAAGTTAAACTAGTTAATTTAGTTATAGAGTTATGCATTGAAAAACTAAGTAAGATGTACGGTTACTGTTTTGTAATACCATGTTAGTTTGCTAGATATTTTACTAGGTTTTGAGTGTTGAACTTTTTAATAGTTATAAACAATGGTTTAATTCCTTACATTACTTAATGAATTTATGCGTCATAGGTATTTGTCTTTGTGCAAGTTATTATTTCTTAAGTTCATGTTGTATACGCTATGTAGCTATTATTTACATTTTATGTTAGGAACTTATTATGTTAGATGACTTTCGCTGGTCTGATATGATAATTAACCAAATGTTGTTTGTATAAAATTTTTGCTATAAATGTTACTGTGTTAGGTAAGAATTAATGTTTAATAGATATAGTATGTTTAATAGCATTGAAAAAAGTAAGAATAAGTTACGTTTTTGTATGTCATGTTAGTTACTTTTACTGGTGTTAAGTATGGAACTCTGTTAATGTTATAACTAAGGTTTAAGTTGTTATGTTAGGTTTGTCTTTGGCATAATTTTCTTAGTTCAGTGGATGTAATGTTAGCTTTATTAATGTGAGGAAACTTTGTAACGTTAGCATACTTTCGCTGCTCTGTATATAATTACCCAATGTTGTGAGAAATTTTATTAGTTAAATGTTACTGTGTTAGTGTAAGATTACGTTAATATGTTAGAGAGTTATCCTTGAAAAAGTAAGATTAGGTTACGTTTTGCATACCATGTTAGCTGCTTTACTGGTGTTAAGTGTTGAACTTTGTTATGCTGACTGCTTATTCCTTCTTAAGATGTGTTATGTTTGTCTTTGGCATTATTTTCTTAGTCAGTTGATGCTATGTAGCTTTATTAATGTGGAACTTTCTTATGTTAGCATACTTTCGCTTGCGTCTGTATGATAATTAACCACAGTTGGTGTGATACATTTTTGCTAATGTTACTGTGTTAGTGTAAGGTTAACGTTATTATGTTAGAGTTATGCTTGAAAAGAGTGAATAGGTTACGTGATACCATTTAGTGCTTTACTGGGTGTTAAGTGTGGAAACTTTGTTACGTTACAGTTTATTCCTGTTTAAGATGTTGTAGTCAGTTTTGTCATTGTGTATTATATCCATAGTTCTCAGTTGATGCTAAGTAATCTTTATTAATGTGGAAAACTTTGTTACGTTAAGATATAAATTGAGTTGATCTTTGTATAAAGAACTTAATTTTGTTATGTGATTCAAAAATAATACTAAAATGTGACGTTGAATCATAGATCAAGTAGATTCAATAGATCAAGCATGGGCTATGAGGATATAAAAGATGGTGTTGGATAGTGGTTTGATTTAGGGAATATACTGCTTTAGAGTATGTAAAACGTTACAATTTTTTAAAAAAAAAATTAATGACCTATAATAATCAATAAGTAATCTAGTTTAAGATCAAAACAGATATATATAGGTCAGGAGGGTTGGTATTGTACTTGTGTTGGTCATTTAGTGATTTAACTGCTTTATGTAATAGGTATGTAAAAAACGTAAAATTGTAAGTTAATGATTCATACAAAAAGTGTAAAGAAATTATTAATATATTATTTAATTTTATTAAATTTATTTATATAATTAATAAATTTCTTTATATTTCTATATATATCTATGATGGATATGGTTCTTATACCATTATTTTCGAAATCTACAGAGCTCTTAATAAATTATAACAGTATATACCAAGTAGCTACTCCCATCTATAGTTATGCACAATAATATTTTAATAACTCGCACCCGCTAACTACGTAAGACTACAGTCAACCGTGACTCAATGTCAGACTCCTACTCTCATAAGTCATAATACTTCTCTATTACATTCTTATTACCTCTATTATTCATCCTTTAATATCTACTTCTTCATTACCTCTACATTTGATTTATTTGCTACTCTGTGCTCTTTTTCAGTCTGAGAGAATAACCCCCTATTAATATGGGTGTGAGGTTACCTAGACACCATTACATATTCATGACTGAAATATAACCATCAATTCGAACTCTAGAGATTACTCAGATAAAACCCTTAAATAGAGTAACTACTTCAACTACTTGTTGTTATTATCGAAATGTTTATTAATCGAGCAACCAGCTACAAAGTGACATCTCTTAAAGCATCCGGTCAGGAGCCAACTCATCAGTATACATTATCTCATATCAAGTTATACTGAATATATCAACATCTGTAACCATATCTCATCACACAAATTTTCACTCATAAATTATCGAAAACACGTCGATTTTTAAAGGGAGTAGTGGGGGCCCCTATCGGGCCCAATGAGGACGTAAACTACATTGTCTAACGAGGAGTTACCTCCCCTAGATCTAATCCCTACCTCCCAAATTTTAGGCGCTGAAACTGACATTACACTATATAATAACCCATAGAATTATGGATATAATATACTATATATTATATCGATAACATTGGAAAATACGAGATGCGAAGAAGGAATACCGCGGCGGATAAAAATACTCAAAATAATAAATATTGATTATTTAGCATACCGACCCCGTACTAGGCGGTGCGATATGATCTAGACCCGAAGCTCTAGGTAACTCATGACCGGAATCACGAGGCGGATAAGATCAAACTCCTTGCTGAGGCAGCGCGAAACCTGGAGCCTTGGATCGTATATTAATGTAGCTAGGGATGACGAACCAATAGAGTGAATGAACGCAATGATCGGACAATATTGAATACTAGGTATTGATTTCAGTGCGTAAAGAAGACGCGGACGAGGCAGATGTTATAGAATGATTCTACGAAGTATACGTAGAAGATAGAATTATTAAAATAAAACTACAAATAAATAAAGAAATAATTGAAAACGCACTTTAAACGCTTTAATGATATTATCATAATAATCACGTTTTGAAGCAAGATCCGGCTCTGACTGGATAAATCTGTTGTCTGCGGTCAAAATAATATAATACTATATACCTATATATATATATAGTATATATAATATATTATATATATTTATACATACAAAAAACATAAAAAAAAAACCCACCTCAAATAAAAAAAAATGAAAAATAAATAAAAAAAATAAATAAAAATAAGTTAGAATACAAAAAACAAAAAAAAATAAATAAATAAATCAAAAAAAAATAAAAAAAAAAATAAAAACCAAAAAAAATTAAAAAAATAAAATGAAAACAAAATAAATATAAATATAAATATATTAATACAGTAACTTATCGGTCTGTATTGTAACCTCTCAATGTAGGTCGTGATTATCGCTATACCGGAACGTTGTTAGGTATATAAACTCTAACATCATCATCAGATACATAAGCACAAGCTACGTAAGGCGCATCATATCATCGGCGTATTAATATTTATCTCACACTACCTTACGGTGAGGTAGTATGATGACACCCATCAAATATATACAGTCCTTAACAGACTTTGATAAATTATTAAACACAGTAATTCAGTTCCTTCAGATATATCCCATACATTAACTAATTATATATTATATCACATAAGATATTAAAGCTAAATAATCTCTATACTATTTTTGAGAGATAAAAGCTGTCACGGTCAAAGTGTATTCTAGAGTAATATGACTATATATATATATATTATATATATATACTATATTATATATATAATAATATATTATATATATAATATATATATATTATTAATTAATATATATATATAATATTAATTATATATTAATATTATATTAATATTATAATTATATATAATTAATATATATTTATATATTATTAATATATGTATATATATATATATTATATATTAAAAATATATAATTAATAATATATATATATATATAATATATAATATATATATATATATATATATAATGAATAATATATATTAATATATATGATATATATATATTATTATATATATAATATATATATTATTATATAATATATATATATTATATATATATTATAGTATATATATTAATGATAATTAATTTATATATATTAATATTAAATAATTAATAATATATATATTATATATATATTTATATATATATATATATATATATATATAATATATATATATATTATAATTATTAAATATATATATTATATATATGTATTATATATAGTATATATATATATATATATATAATATATATATTATAATATTAAAATTATATAATATATATATAATAATATATTATATATATTTAACATATATATAATATTATATATATATATTAATATTATATATAGTATAGCAGAGGTAGTTAGCATCATTCACGGACTCTTTTTACTCAGCTAGTTTACTACTAGATCCGCTCAAAGCGGTTATAAACTACCATGAATAGGTGCGTAGTACTATAGCGGATAGGTATGCGGATCGTGTACAGAAATTTAGCGGTTGACTGTTAGCACGTGAAGATCAAATAAAAAGTTTCCGCTCTATATTGCTTACCGCACCCTTTTTGATAAAATGAAAGTGAGTATAAGTTAGCTGATATAATTAAAAGAATTCTTATGGATCAATAATATAAATAAGAAATATAATTTTTACTTTAAGTTTTAACTAATTATATATTTTAGGTCTTAAAGATTTTGTGTTTTTTAATATAAGTATATAACTAGGCCAAAATAACTAATTCTTAAACATCCTTAAGTAGGATAACTTATCACATATAAATATAATAATTTTAACTTGAATTTTAATCTAAGATTATAATAGGCAATATAAATATTAAAAGTGATAGTTTACTACACTGTTGTATGTACTTATAGTTAAAACAATAACCAATAAACTAATATGTGCAAATTATATCTAAATCGTTTCTGCTAACAAATAATAATAAATTATATATATTATAAATAATTATATTATATAATATATATATAATATATTTCAATACAAATTAATATTTGTTTCAAAATTAAAATATTGAGTATATATATATATTATATATATTATAGTATTATATAAAAATAAATACATTTCTATAAAAATAAATTCATAGACGAGGTCATAAAATGATTATTGTATTTTATACTATATTATTATGTAATATTAATTTGGGTTATTTACAAATTGAATATGAATTTTATAATATTATTATATATTATTATATAATATTAATTATTATATTAATTATTATTATTTTATATATTATTATTATATTATTATATTTTTTTTATAATTATTTATAATTATATTTTATTAATTTATTAATATTATTATATTATTATATTATTATTATAATTATTAATTATAAATTTATTTAATCATATTATTTAAATTTGATTATTTAATTACATTGTTTACTTATTAATAATTATATATTTATTATATTATATTAATTATTATTTAATTATATATTAATATTATTATTATTATATATTATATTATTTAATTATTATAATATTATTATATATTATATTTTTATTATTATATTTAATATTAATTATTATATAATCACGAACCTCTGATCCTCTTCTTTTAGAAACCTAATAACTTATTTCAATATTTAATAAATATATATAAAACAATATGTATATATATAAAAACAATATGTATAAATAATATAATAATTATAATAACTTAATAATAATAATAATAATAAATTAATTATAAAATAAATTAATAATTAATAATTAATAATAATAATATAATTAATAGATTATAAATATAATAATATAATAATAATAATAATCAATATAAACTTAATAATATATAAATATATAAATAATATAATATAAATTAATGAATTAAAATAATAATTAAATAATAATATAATAATAATTAAATTATAATAATAATTATAATAATAATTAATTAATATAATAATTTTAATATAATATATAATAAAATAATAATTAAATAATATAAATATAAATAAAATATAAATAATAGATTAAATATAATATAAAATATATAATAATAATTATAATAAATAATAATAATAATACATAATAAATTAATAATAATAATTAATATAACAAGATAACCAAGATACTGATATAACGATAGCTAATTAAGAATAATAACTCTCACTTGGCATCGGAGCTCTCTCGGTG